>BKCP01007004.1:0-51292 GCA_008636005.1 Striga asiatica | reverse complement strand
AAAAAAAAAAAAAAAACTAGACCTGGTCAATCATATAGCCACATAAACTCCCCCACACTTAAAATCAGACAATGTCCCCATTGTCGATTCGCAGTGAAAGGAAGTTGTACTAACACAATCAACTAACACAACAAAAGAAAAGAGAAAATACAAAAAGAAACAAAATAAAGAGAAAAGAAAAAGAAAAGCTAACGAACACAGTGACAAGTCACTGTGGTCCATGAGGAGGAGAAGGAGAAGGAGGATACGGCTGGCCGGTGCCGGAGCTCCACTGTCCGTACCGCGCGTCCCACTGGCTCTGCCATAGCTCAATAGCCTGAAAGCGGACATTAATGTCCCGCATGTCACGATCATAGCGGTCCTCGTAAGCCGTCCACCACGGAGGAGGCTGGGACCACCAAGCGGGCGGTGCAGATGGCTCCGCTGGGCGCGGAGGTGAACGTGTGGTCCGTGGCTCCCGGGAATCAGCATCCGGGTCCGGTTGCCAATCAGTAGGACGCAGAAGGAGATGGGCCTCGTCGATAAGAGTCTGATCGTGCTCCATATCTGCCGTCTCGTGGGTATCCTCAGTCGCCTGCTGAGGACGAGACGAGCCTGCTTCAGCCGCGGAGGCGGCCGCGGCCACCTTCTTCATATAGGTGTTGTAGGTCGGGTGCTTCGAATAGACCTCAAAGGTGCGGCGATCAAGGAGGAGGTCCGCATGATTGAGCTCATAGTAGTCAATGAACCGCATACTAGAAGGAAGGCTGCCAGACGCCGCCGGGTCGACCTTGAAGTGCAAAGCCAAAGCGGTCACAATATGACCAAAGTAGGCCACTGCTCACTTGTTCCGAATGATGGCCCGGCACTCATCCTTAAAAATATCCAACAGATCGCGACGCTTCCTCCCGAGCATAGCCCACAGCAGGGCGAGGTCAATCTGAGTGACCTTATTGGCTTTCTTTTTCCCGAACACACCATAGCACAAAAATTTGTGCATCACAGCGACGACACCATCCTTGATGAGGCTATTAGCCATGCCTTGGGAATCCCACACTGTGTCGGGAGAAAGTTGGGGCCAAAAATATCAGGAGACATGCCCTCATTCATCCGTGCACCGCCCCATGTGGAGTCCCACGACCTTTTCCATGATGTCGACAGTGATGATCCTCTCCTTCCCAAGTAGACGGCATGTCATGTAGTCCTCGGTCGCCGGCATCTCGAGGGTACTGAAAAACTCGAGTGTGAGGTTGCGGTACGTTGAGTGGACCAAACGGGCATAAGTCGTCAATCGCAACGCGTCAAGATAGGACTCGATAGTCCCTAGAATCCCCAAATCGGAGAGCAATGCAAAGTCGAACGTCTTGGATTTTAAGACATCTTTCTTTGTGAGTCGGGCATAAACCTCCCCCTCTCGTTCGGAGAGAATAAGAAAGGGGGCATCGTAGTTGGCCCGTAGATTGACCGGCTCGTCCTGAGAGGTAGATGACTCTCCGACAGTCTTCTTACGATTGTTACCGGCCCCTTTCCGCACCATATTGAATAAGTAGTTCGTTTGAGCATTATATCAAACACCTCACGTGCAAGAACTCGAAATTGAAGTTGAAGTGAAAACAAGAGTGAAGAAGCCCAAACGATTCGATATTCACCACAAATCAACACCAACCAATCCCAAACAACAGAACTTCCTCAATCACAACAGGTGAAAGCACGATTACCCAAAAATTCGAAACGGTGAAGACGAGCTGTGAAGATGTTGAAGGGGCAGTTGGTGGCCACTGTCGGTTGGAGGAGGTGCTCGGTGGCCAGAGAAGAGCAGGTGGAAGGAGGGGTGTTGGCTCTGGCCGGAGGCGAGCAATGCACTACTATGGCGGGCCAGAAACGCGTGGAGGCAGTACGTGTGTCGGCAGGCAGTGGGTAGCCGGAAAGCACACGAGCCAGAGGAAGATGAAGGTGAAGATGATGGTTGGCCGCTGCGATGTGGTGCCGAGAGACGGCGGTCGGAGGTTGAAACAGTGGTTGGAGAAAAGGGGCTAGGGTTCGCGTCTCGCGAGGAGGAAGATATGGAGGCGAGCTCGCTGTTAATGGAGGGGCTGTCGGAAGCGGAGCGAGCGGAACGCCGGGATAAGGCTGGTCAGAGGTCGCAATCAACGAGAAGGGAACTAGGGTTCTCGAAATCGCGACGCGGGAGGGAGAGAGAGTGGCGAACTGGGCGAGTGACTGAAGGCGATTGGAGGAGCCGAGTTCACCGGAGAGCAGGTCGCCGGTGGTGGATGGTCGGAAGGGACGAATGGAGATGGTGGAGAGGATGGTCGACTGTGGTCGCGCGAGAGAATGGAATCGCGAGAGGGGTAGAAAAATTCCTGCACAAAATAGGAGTCGGGGTTAGATTTTAATAGCAGGTAAGTCGTGACTCACGAGTCGCGAAAAAAACTGAGGCCGGCAACAATTTTTCATGGGGAAACTCGTGACTCGCGACATATTCGCAAGTCGTGAGTCGCAAAATTGAGCCGCGAGTCGCGGAAAAAATTGGGACCGATAACATTTCCCGTGGCTAACTCGCGACATATCTCGCGGGTCGCGAAAAAACGATTTTTTTTCTTTTTTTTTTTTTATAATATGCAATAATCATAGATACATATCTCGCGAGTCGCGAAAAAATGATTTTTTTTTCTTTTTTTTTATAATATGCAATAATAATAGATATATATATACATAGTACAATAAACGCTCAGTTTTAAGCTTGGAGCTCGGCATTAATGCCTTAGATCAAGGATACGTTGGGTCGCCGAGACTGATGGTCTCGACATGGTACTTCCCGAACTCCCCATCGAAGTATGGCTTCACTCGTTGTCCATTAACCACAAATAACTCGCCATTAGCTAGATTGCGAAGTCGAATGGCCCCAAAAGACAACACAACATCAATAACATATGGACCACTCCACCGGGACTTCAGTTTTCTTGGAAAAAGACGGAGTCGAGAATTGTACAGAAGAACACGCATGCCCGGTACCAGCTCCTTTCTGACAATATGGGCATCACGGAGTCTCTTCACCTTGTCCTTATAAATCTTGGCATTCTCATATGCCTCGTTCCTTCTTTCTTCTAACTCCGATAGTTGCAACAGTCTAGCTTTTCTGGCTGCATCTAGATCAAGGTTTGTCTTCTTAATGCCCACAAGGCCTTATGCTCAATCTCCACCGGTAGGTGACAAGACTTCCCATAGACGAGTCTGAAAGGGCTCATGCCCAAGATGCCTTTGTATGCTATTCGCTGGGCCCACAAAGCGTCGTCGAGCCGGCTCGACCAGTCCTTCCTCGATGAATTGACAGTGTTCTCTAGGATAGTCTTGATCTGCTTATTGCTCGTCTCTGCTTGACCCGAAGTTTGTGGATGGTAGGGGGTAGCTACTTTGTGAGAAATGCAATACTTCTTCATCAGTTTCTCAAAGAGCTTGTTGCAGAAGTGCTTTCCCCCATCACACACTATTGCTCTTGGGAACCCGAACCTGCTCAATATATGACCTTGCACGAACTTGATCACAACATTAGCATCACATGTCTTTGTGGGGATAGCCTCAACCCACTTAGACACGTAATCTATAGCAAGTAAAATATACTCATAGCCACTAGACTTAGGAAATGGTCCCATAAAATCAATGCCCCAGACGTAAAAAATTTCTACTTGAAGGCTATTAGTCAAGGGCATCTCATTTCTACGATCTATATTCCCAGTTCTTTGGCATCTATCACAAGAACGGCAGAAAGTATGAGCATCTTTAAAAAGGGTAGGCCAAAACAAACCTGACTGTATAACCTTGAAGGCGGTCTTCTGGCCGCCAAAGTGGCCACAACAATGAAACTCATGGCAGAATGTAAGGACATCGACTTACTCCTCTTCTGGTACACATCTCCTAAGCACCTCGTCCTTCCCCATCTTGAAAAGGAACGGCTCATCCCAGAAGTAGTCCCTACACACAGAAATAAAATGCTTTCTCTCTTGGGAAGAGAGATTAGGCCGCAGTTTTCCACAACATAAGTAATTCACAATGTCAGCATACCAAGCACTTTTCGACACTTCATGCGCATGCTCGTAAGGAAAATTATCATTAATAGAATGATGCACAATCAATGAAGATGATGAGTCAGATGGGACTATGGGTGACAAGTGATCAGCAACTGCATTCTCAGAACCTTTCCTATCTCTAATGTCAACATCGAACCCTTACAGTAACAATATCCACCGGATGAGCCTTGGTTTAGAATGAGTTTTGCTCAAAAGGTACTTCAAAGCCACATGGTCTGAGTGAATAATTATCTTAGATCCCAAAATGTAAGATCAAAATTTTTCGAGTGAAAAGACCACGGCTAGAAGTTCCTTCTCGGTGGTGGTGTAACTCTGTTGGGCTTCATTAGGAGTCAAACTAGCATAATAAATCACTCTAAGCAACTTATCAACTCGTTGACCCAAAACAACGCCCACTGCAAGGTTAGATGCATCACACATGATTTCAAAAGGAAGAGACCAATCAGGGGCAATAACAATAGGGGCACTCACAAGCTTGTTCTTTAATTCATTAAAAGCAATCAAGCAAGCATCATCAAAAATAAATGGCACATCCTGAGCAAGCAAGTGGCATAATGGTTGACTAATTTTCGAAAAGTCTTTAATAAAACGCCTATAAAACCCCGCATGCACCAAGAAACTCCTAATCCCCTTAACATTCACAGGAGGGGGAAGTTTTTCAATAACATCTACCTTAGCCTTGTCTACCTCCATCCCCCTACTAGAAACAACATGGCCTAAAACAACACCACTCCTAACCATGAAATGACTTTTCTCCCAACTCAAAGTTAAATTAGACTCAATGCAACGTTCAAGGACACGAGATAAATTATGGAGACAATATCAATCACCAAAGATAGAGAAGTCATCCATAAATACCTGTAGGCAGTCCTCAAGCATATCCGAGAAGATGGAGAACATGCACCTCTGAAATGTACCCGATGCATTGCATAGGCTAAAGGGCATCCGTCTGAACGCGAAAGTGCCAAAGGGGCACGTGAAAGTCGTCTTTGGCTGATCCTCAGGTGCAATGGCCACTTGGTAGTAGCCGGAGAGTCCATCCAAAAAGCAGTAGAACTGATGGCCCGAAAGACGGTCAAGGATCTGGTCAATAAACGGCAACGGGAAATGATCCTTCTTCGTCACCGCATTTAGTCGCCGATAATCAATACACATGCGCCATCCGATAGTGATGCAGGTAGGAACCAACTCCTTCTTACCGTTCTCGACAACGGTTATGCCTCTCTTCTTAGGCACCATATGAATTGGGCTGACCCACTCACTACTCGCCACTGGATAGATCAACCCTTCAGAGAAAAGCTTCAACACCTCCTTCTTGACTACCTCCAACATATTCGGGTTTAGCCAACGTTGGCTATCCCGAAAAGGCTTGGCTCCCTCCTCCAAGATAATCCGGTGCATGCATGTAGAGGGACTAATCCTCTTGATGTCTCCTAAGCTCCACCAGATTGCTTTCTGGTTCTTCTGGAGCATGGCAATCAGCTCCTCTTCTTCCTTACGATCAAGCTCAGCAAAGATGATCACCGGCTTCTGTTTGGCATCATCCAAGAAGACATACTTAAGGTGCTTGGGCAGCTCCTTAAGCTCAAGTGTGGCCTCAGCTCGGGAATGGCCTTCTCCCACTTCATAGAGTTCAACTATAGGTTCATTCTCATCCTCGAAAACCGGCATCGATGCTTCCTCGAACTCACGAAGTACCATCTCATCAACAAATGGGTCGGCTAGATCAATGAAAGCACACTCTTCTACAAAATTCACCGAGGAGGCGGACATGGCTCCTCAAACGGAAATAGACACCGACTCCCCCAAAACAGTCATATTCAGGGTCCCATTCTACACATCAATAAGGGTATTCGTAGTCGCCATGAAAGGTCTCCCGAGAAGGATGGTGTGATCTTTCCCATTCTCGTGCACATCTCCAACGTCTAAGACAACGAAATCCACTGGAATAATAAGCTTACCCACCTCACGAGAACATCCTCAACTATCCCCTTCGGATACCGGATGGAACGGTCCGCCAACTGGAGGCACATGCGGGTCGACCTCAACTCCCCAAGACCGAGCCTCTGAAAAATCAAGAAGGGCATGAGGTTTATTCCGGCTCCGAGGTCAAGCATCCCCGAAGCTACCTTCCCGTTTCCTAAGGCTATCTGAATAATGAATCCACCGGGGTCTCGTTCCTTCTTGGGCAAGTCGTGCTGCATTGCACTCGCCGCCTCCTACACAACCACTTTCTCTCCATCCTCGAACTTCCTCTTCTTTGTCACCAAGTCCTTAAAGAATTTTCCATACGATGGCATATTCTTAATCACATCAAGGAGGGGTAAGTTAACATTTACCTTGGAGAGCATGCTGAAAAGATCCCGAAACTGCTTTTTCTGCTTCTCGTTTCTGAGTCGGTCCGGAAAGGGAATGCGTGTCTTGAATGGATTTGGTGACTTGTGTAGCAAGGGCTTGTCTGTCACCTTCCCGAACTCTCCTTTCTTGATCTTCTCTGCATCTGTCCCCTCACTGTCAGGTTCTTTGGTCACCTCTTGATCCTCGGGCCCGGGCATTTGCACCTTGTTGTCCACTACCTTCCCGCTTCTGAGAACCGTGATAGCTTTAGCTTGCTCGGGCTGGCTAGGCAACTTCCCTTTGTCAGATTCGGTCTCCATGTGCCCAACCCTAGTGGCCAGTTGACCCACTTGTGTCTCAAGACGCTTGATGGATGCATCTTGATTCGTGATAAACTGGAGGATCTTGTCGAGCTTGTCGTCTTGGAGGGATGAACTTGGCCCGGCTTCTGGTCCTATCTGTTGCTGCTGCTGCTGGTAGTTCGGTCGGGGAATGAAGTTGGGTCGAGGTTGTCGCTGCATGAAATTCGGACGGGGTTGCTGGAAGTTCGTGTTGTTGGACCAGGAGAAGTTGGGATGATTTCTCCATCCCGGGTTGTACGTGTTTGAAAACGGGTCATTGCCAGGCCAGGCTTGGTATCCCTGTAAAGCGCTGGCATCTGCATACTGCTCACCGGATTCCTGATCGAAGGCTGAAGGGCACACTTCAGACCTATGCCCTGGGACTCCACAGGCCCCACACGTGTCAATGGCCATGGTCTGAACCGGCTGAGCTCCTCGTGCATTAAGTAAACGCATTTGCTCTGTGAGCTCGGCTAACTGCTGGGCCATCACATTGCTGCCCGGCCCGACCTCGTTCACTGTCACTCTCTTCCCTCGGCTGCTCTTCTGTGACGAATTCGTGCTCATCGTCTCGAAAATGTCGAACATCTCTCCAGCCGTTTTTGCTCCGATATCTCCCCCTGCCGCATTGTCAACCACATACTGCAAGTTCTGATGGAGGGAGTCGTAGAAGCAGTTGATTAGTAGCCCCGGAGAGAGGTTGTGATGAGGGCACTTGTTTGTCCCATTTTTGTTGCATTTTTTGTTGTCTTTTAGTCTTTATTACTCCTCCATTTTAGGCGTTTTCATTCGTTTTGAGGTCGTTTTGTTTATTATCGCGTGTTTTCCTCTGTTTAGAGTCTTTCTGTATTTTTCGCTCGTTTCTCGGTTTTCTTCGCTTTTGTGTTCGTTTGTGATGTGCAGGTCAGGTGCCTCGTTGACTGTAATTTAAAGGACAAAAATGTTTTGGGCTAGCTTAATTGGTAGAGCGTTTTGTTGGCGACACACAGGAAAAAGCGGAATCGAATTTCGATACCGAACGAGGCCGAACGACCCCAAAACGTGAAGTAGTACCAGCAGCCTGTCCAGGTCCCGCGCCCGCGTCGCGCCTCGGTGGCACCACGACCCAGACTGAGGACCTCGCCTTCCCAGCACCGCGCCGTGTCCAAGCCTCGCGCCGCGGCAGTCCAGAAGCCCCGCGCCGCGGTAGCACCACGCGGCAGATCACTCCAGCGCACCGCGCCTGCCGCCCCGCGCCGCGACAGATGGCCGCCCCGCGCCGCGCTAGCTCCATCGCGCCGTGATGCCGTGAGAGTATATATGCCCGTGCGATCTCATTAATCGGGCATCGATTCCTTGACCCACGAAAACACACAAAACCCTACCCCTTCTTTCACTCGTTTTTCACTTTTCTTCCATCGTTTTCAACGTAGAACAAGGATTTGATCTTGATTTTGCTATTTCTTTGGATTTAAGTTTTTTTATCAGATTCAACATTCAATTACCATATTTCGTAAGTTTTTCTATGCATCTCATCCACGAATATGTTGACTTTGATTATGGTGGTTTGTGTTGATAATTCAAATATGAGTGGCTAAATCTTTATGCTAGGGATAGGGGATTGATGTTTTGGAATCGTTTGTGATTGTCGGGCTCAAGATTGTTCAATTTGTGCGAGTTAATCTTTTATTAGGCTTTTTCAACTGACAAGCTTGAATATTGATAATTGTTGAAGGGTGACACTTCAGCTTACAATTGTTCCGATTGAATTTGATTTATTTGTGCTTGAAATTGGGAATCTATTTGATTAGTCGGTTAACCACTCTCTAGTCTACTTTAATCGACTCCTAGAACCGAAAGGGGAGGAGTCGGTCGAAATAGGCTCGTATGAACTAGGCTTGTTCGTAACTGTATTGCCTAGAAGTTAAATGAATTGTTAATTTGCCGTTCTAGTTTGTTCTCTTGTTACGAAAAGTTATTGAGAATGAGTGCTTGGACGTGTCGATTAGTCAAATCACTTAGCTGAATAATCACTTGCCCATTAATTGCAATTCGAACCAAAACGGATCTCCCCGATTCCCTAGCTACTCAAATCCTAATTGTTCTTCGTTACTTTCTTTCTTTATTGCTTAATTTGAATTTTCGCAGTAGTTGATAATTAAACCAAAACCAATCTTTGATTTAGAATGTTTAGGAATTTTATTTCTTTTATTAGTGTTTGAATAAACGTGCAAAGTATTCCGGCTGACCTTCCTCGTGAGACACGACCCGGTGTTCGAACCTGTTGATTCTACTCCGGAAAAATATTAACAACAGCACTTCCACTGGAGATCCTTGAACCGCTCCCAAGCCTCGTGAAGAGGCTCATTCGGTAGTTAAGCAAATGAGACTATTTGCGCCCGGAGCTTCTGGGTCTTCTGATGGGAGTAGTACCTCCCAATGAACTTCGTGTATACTTCGGTCCAGGTAGTAAGAGAGTCCGGTGCAAGGGTCATGAACTAAGCCTTGGCCCGGTCCATCAGTGTCTCAGGAAAACACCTCATCTTCAGTTGCTCCTCTGTGAGCCCGTGGAGAGGGAAGGTCTGTAGCACATTGTAGAATTCCCGAATGAAGTTATGCGGGTCTTCATTCGGGAGCCCGTGGAAGGATGGCAGCTGGTTGTAATGGGTCATCTTAAGCTCGTAGTTCCGAGCTTCTTGTGGCCACCGGATGCATGAAGTTATCAGCCCAATCGTCGGATGGGCTAAGGCTCGAAGGAGATCGCGATGTTGTAGAGCCATGTCTGGATTTGTGGTTTCAGATGAATCGAGGCTGAGTTTGTCGAAAAGCTCCCTTACGCTCTCGTGACATGGTTCGTCGTTTGGTCCTATGGTACGCCCACTCCTGGTACGCATACACACAAAAGAAACCGTCATGAGCACCAGATAAACAAAGAAAAATCCTAAAGAAAAACAAACAATCAAAAATCAAGAACTATCAGACTAAGCAAAAGAAACAAAGAGAAACACTGAAACAAGAAAAATCACAAGAAATAAGAGAAACATTAAAAAAAACGAATAAGCGCACAATTATAGTCCTAAACCCTCCCCGACAACGGCGCCAATTTTGGTGTCAGTATTTTTACCGGAGTAGAATCGAAAGATTCGTCCCCGGGTCGTATCGCAAGGAAGATTAGCCGGATATTCTTGTGCGTTTATTCAATCACGAAAAATAAAAGACAAATTCCTAAACACTCTAATTCAATATTCTTTGAGTTTCAATTATCAACTACTGATTTAAACTGAATAAAATGAAAGCAAAATAGCAAATGAATTTACTGAATGATTAAAGTGCTAGGGAATCGGGGATAATTGCTTTCGGTTCTATCATAATTCCCGGCAATCAATTGCTCGATTAAAGGAATTGAATCGTTTCTCGTTCAGAGGTTCACTCTCAATAACTCTTCGTAACAAGAGAGTGAATGTAAACGATCAACTATCAATTCCAACAACACATAGATAATACGTTTCCGAACAAATCTATTCTAAACGAGACTAATTCGACCAACGTCTCCCCTCTCGGTTCTACACGTTGATTATCTAGGTTAGAAAGGTGATCAATCTACTAACTCTATAATTCACACAACTCGAATAGATATGAACAATCAAAGGCATTCAATTATAACGAACCTAATCAATCATCCCCTATCCCTAGCGAATGGATTTAGCTACTCATAACAAATATAACATCAACATTCATATACCCAAGTCATCATCATTAACAAAGAAATTGAGAAAAATAACTTACGATTAATGTGAAGAATCCAATGTCAAATCCAAGTTCATCCAAATCCAAAGCGAAGAAAAAGGAGTTTTCAATCTCCAAAACAAATCAAAAGAGAAAAAAAGCACGAAAAGGAATGAGTTTCTCTAGAGAAAAAGCGTAAAAATCAAGTCTTAAAGTCGAATTATGAACCCTAGGACCGAAATCTGATGTTAAAATCCCGCCCTCAAAATTTGTGCCGGTAAAGTCGCGAGTCGCGAGTTCGTCAATTCCCTGGTCGCGAGTCGCGGCATCCTCGCGAGTCGTGCGTCGTCATTTTCTTTATATTCTGGGGCTGGTCGCGACTCCATCTCGCGAGTCGCGACATCTTCTCGCGAGTCGCGACATTGCCTCGCAACTGCACCTTTTAGCCCCAGTTTTTCTCGCGGGTCGCGACATGTTCGCGAGTCGCGACCCGAGTCGCGAGTCGCGAGAAATTCTGGGAACAGATTCTGTCCGTTTTTCTGTCCTTCCTATAGTCTTCTGGGCTCGGCAACGGGTATTCTCGATATCATGGTCTTGGCTCAAGAAGTTCCAACATCAACCGGCACAACCTACCTCCTGAAAACACAAACACGGAAAAAACATGAGTAAAACACGGCAAAAAGACACAAAAATATAAACTAAGGAGAAAAACACAAAACGAAAAAAAGGACCAAATAAACAACGAAAACCTACAAATGGGGGAAAACAAAAAGAAAATAAACATGAAATAAAGACACAAAAAATGGGACAAACAAGTGCCGCCGCCGCGTGTTTGTCGTGCGCCTCCTTCGTCCCGTTTTTCGAACGTGTTCCTGAGAACGGTACCGAAGCTCGATCCCTCTTATGTTATTTACGTGTTTATTTGATGTGTTGAATATGCTCTACGTATATATATATATATATATATATATATATATATATATATATATATATTCGATTGGTTCAATACGATTATTGTGTGTAGTCTATCTCTTCAATTTTGAGAAATTGAATGAGACCTCCTAAATTTGTGTTTAGTTGCTGTGGAATTGGAACATAACGTGTCCTTGGTCTTATGGTGAAGGCCTCGGACGAGTTCGTTTTAAATCGAGTCATATATGAATTGTTGAACTCGTACGGTTGCTGATTTGGTACTAAATTCTTGATAAATTGTATACGGATCCGATTGATGTGAAATGTTGTGTGTCTAGTCCTCTTTTGATCATGTATGCCGTGTAGAAATTTCAGATTAAAATACCAACTGTAGCTATTTTAATTAATTGTGTTGATTTCTGGACAGAATATTGTAAATTGCATATTAAATTGATTTGTGCTCCAAATTAGCTAAAACTTGCGTATGTTTTCTCTCTGTCATATTTACATGTTGTGTAAAATTTTCAGAATTTTTGGACTTCGTTTGCTAGGGTAGATAATTTATTTTAGTATTCTGCTGAAACTTGTTTCCATAATGATAATTTGGTCCGTTGCTGTAAATTGCTAATTTTTGGTTGAAGTGCTTATTTAATGATGTTATGTGTGTGGAAAAATTCCCATGATTTTTATAGTTCATATTGGTTCAGTTTTGTTGAAAATTCGAAATCTACAGAATCTTGTTACAATTTTCATAATTCGCATGTTTAATGTTTAAAGCTGAAATTTTACATGTTGTTATTCACATGCTGAGGGTTCTTGCGTAAAAATTTCAAAGGTTAAATTGTTCATTATGTCAGTCTTTGAATTTGTGCTCTTTTTTTGCTGAAAATTTGTTTGAATTTTATAAAATCTTGTGTTTTGAGTTAAGGGCTAAAATTTGGGGGTTTTACTAAGTCCAGTGAGTTGGATTTTATGTTAAAATTTCAGTGCTTAACTCATTCGGCAACCTGACCAACCTGATTATGTGATTTATCGACTAGTATTTCAAAAATATAGTTTTTGTGTTAAAAACTGTAAACCGACTCGCATGTTGTTCGTTGTTTGTTTGACTTGGTCAACACTTGATTGGATTTATATGAACTCCCATATGTGCTTTCGTTTAGTATAAGTGTCGAGTCTAAGTGTTCCAATGTCCACAGGACTTCACGAACAACTTAGTCGAATCAAGTTCAACTAAGTCTGATTTGTGTTTTCCGTTTAAAGTCAAGATATATGTTGATTGTAGAATCTTGACTTAATGTAGGTAATTGAGGAGTCAAGCCTCGACCTACGTCCATTTCTTCTTGTGTTTTGACAAATCCGGAAATCCAGGTGGGTTAGTTATTCTAAAATATCTATGCATATGTGTTTTTAAATGTGTTAAACCGGTATGATCTATGTATGCATGTGAACATGTAGCCTATCGATGTGAGCTTGATGGCCATCGGTACGGTTGTCCCCGTCGATGTAATACGGTTACCCTTACGAGGTAATCTCCTTAAATCCTATAGAAAGGCCGTGTCCTTACGTGGGACGCACTCTCGTGTCCTTACGTGGCACAGCTAAGCTTAGATCTTCATATGAGTGAGTCATTGATGTTACTAGTCATTGATGTGACTAGAGATGAGACATGATATTATTATTTTTTATGTTCATGCTGCGACCATACCATCCTAACATATTCTGAGTTGTTCATATGCATAAGGTGAGTACAATATTTTCCAACTGTACTCACTCCCACCTACTCTTCACGGATGCAGGTTAAGTAGTTGGCGGGTGACGAGGCAAGACGAGTGGGTGGTCTTGCTTATTCATGATTATTATTATGCTTCCATTTATCTATGACTATTATTTTGACTTGGATTTTTCCTTCCTACTCGTTTTGGGATACATTGATTATGTCGTTTGAAACCTTGGATTATGTTTTGATTTCATGGTTTTGGAACTTATTGAATGCTAGTAAAGTTTTATATCTATTAGTCATGCATGTACCGATTTTATGTGATGTGTTTGTGTTTTCAATTAATAATTTCTTGGTAGTTAAGTAGCGCCCGATGAGTTTTAAATTAAATTTGAGATTTGCGAAAAATTAACTCTGATTTTTATAAATAAATTCGATAAATCTTTTAAAATAAAGTGGGGCGTTACAGAACCGGTCTAAATGAGTTCCGATCTGTCTGTACCGCATCTGAATCGCCAAGAACACCTACAAGAACTCAACACCAGAGGGGTTTTCGGCGTAGAACCTCGGATTCTTCAGTCAGTATCAAGAAGAGGGAGAGATGCTCTGCAAAAAAAGCAATATAAAATGTGTAGAGAATGTAAAGTTGTGAAATGGTTGTACCTCAGTCCCTTTTATAGGGAAAATACCTGCCCGGAGTGCCCTGCCCGTGTGCCCGCAATCAGCCTACTCAGCTGCCTGGATCTTTAGTGCTTATCCATATTTTAATCACTTCTTAATCATATCCTAATCAACTTAAGATTCCATCTTATCCTATAAAGATTCATCCCTATCCATTAAGCTTGCTGAGTATTTCAGTGAGGCCCTAATCAGTATGAACCTCGAGGTGCGCGGTGTATGAAGTCGACTTCGAGCTGCGAAGTGAACAAAGTCATCCTCGAGGTGTGTGAGGTCGACTAGTATTCTTCATGACGGCGGGGAGAGCTGTCATCATCCTCCCACCTACTCTTTCTCAATCATTCTCAAGGCCCTTAACTTACTCTTCACCGATGTCGAGCTGTTTTATGGCTGAACCCATCTTTCAGGTTGTTATCTCACAAGCTGTCGTCGAGACTAAATCGTTTATCGCCCTTAGGGTAGTTATCCTCGATTCCGCATGCCCTACCTCAAGTCGATCTGTCATATATCGACATAACTCCCGATCGAGCTATCCATAGTCTGATTTACCCTAGTATGGCTATATCACACGTTTTTCTTTCGTTTTTTAGAAAACCCAAAACAAACAACACGTGAGGTGAGTGAACTCCTAACCCTAATCTCCGAAACAACTCCACTTTTTCACTCAATGCACAGCCGCTCTTGAGATCTGCTATTAATCGCAAATGGTGTAATAATATTTTATATTATTCTATTATTGTGGACCATATAATTAATTGAACCTAATTGAATTAATAGTCAAACTTATTTAAGGTGAATATATATTTAATGGATTATTAATGTTCTAATATTAAAGAGTCCAATTTGTGATGTTTGACTTAGACATTAAGTTAGGGTTAGAACATGGGGAATGTTAGTAGGAATAGGTTTGTAGGATTTCTCCTATATATACTACATGCCCCTCTCTCCCATCTTATACGAAAATAAAGTTCTCAATATCAAGGGCTTTATGAAAAGACGAGAGACGCGGGAGAGAGAAACAATTCATAGGCAAAGACGAATCCATCATTGGAGATTATGAGAAAGATAGATCCATGAGATTACGAGGAAGAGATCGCAGATCAACATCATAGATCAAGAAAACAGGGAAGGACTATAAGCTGGATTCTTGTAAGTTATATGTGCAATTTAATTTATGCAAAGATCCATATTCTATGAATTAATAGAATTACATACGTAGGGTTTATTCAATTCCGCTTGATAGTTATGAATATGCCCGTTAAATTTCTTACATGTGGTATCAGAGAATGTGTTTATGCTTAATTATTTTGCCGATTAAAGTATGCAGTTATATTGCCGCTTCTTATTAGTCGCGAATTGTTTTCTGCTGACTTATGAAAGATTTGATCAATTTGATGTTTTTGCATGATACTAGGGCAAATAACGTAATTGTGCTCAAATTGCTTATTAATTTTCTCAATACTCATCCCATTAATGATTACATGAAGACTGGCGTGATGTATTATTTCATTGGCGCAAATATATGGATTATTCTTCATATGTTGGAATTATTTGCGGGATATTGAAATTGGCGCATGGAATTATTTGCTGGACATATTAATATTGCCGCTAAGTGTTTTTTCTGTACATATGTTATATTCTTGGATTGGTAAATAATTATAGTTGCACAAGCATGTTTCTTCTGTACATGTTCTTTATTCTTAAGAATTATTTACTGAAAAGCTTATATCTTTGATCATGGATTCTTGTCGAGATTTTAGAATAATTGAAGTTTATATTAGAATGATATTTTTCTTAAGGCTAATTACAGAGATTAATGAAAGTATGAATATCTCATAATATGATCAAATAAAATATTTTCTAATTACATTATCTATGTAAAAAAACTAGTTAGTCACCAAAGTGGCCTAGTTTAATTTATGGAATAGATAATTAAACTAGATGAAATATCATTAAAATAAAACATTATCTAATTATATTATCTATGTAAGAAACTAGTTAGTCACCAAAGTGGCCTAGTTTAATTTATGGAATAGATAATTAAATTCGATAAAAGTATCAATTATTCAAATATACGACGATGTCTTATTAATGTACCCTAATATTATAATATTTGAATAATTGATGTTATAGATTATAAACTAGGAGGACACCCAAAGGTGGGCCATGGTTTGTAATATATGACAATAAAAGAGAAATTATATTAAAGTTAGGTTAATTAGTGTGTTTGTCCAAAGATAACCACTAATTAATCACAATACCTATAATTTCTATTAAAGATCTTTCCTCTTAGGCATCAATCAAGTATATTATATATTTAAGTATTTGCCCAAAGGTATATTTAAATATATAATTTAAAAGATTTCTGAATCCATTAATTTCCTTTCAAAGCTTAATTAAATAGCATGTATTAAAGTTTGCAGCGTTCAAAATTTGGTTATCCGTACAGTATTATAGTTGGAAAAATTCAATGGGCTGAACTTCAATGAATGGTCTGAGCACATCCATTTTCAGTTAGGTGCTATGAATTTGGATATAGCTCTAGTTAGTGATGAGGTACCCGCAACCATTATTGATGAAAGCTCCGTAGAAGAGGTATCTCTTCGCACGGCTTGGGAGCGATCAAATAGGTTGTGCTTGAATTTTATGAAACTAACCATGGCGGATAACATTAAAGTTTCAATGCCAAAGGCTGACAATGCGAAAGAATTCCTAGGAATGATTAAGGAATTATCTCCATTTCAAATTACGGAAAATGTTGTTGTGGAAGTTTCATTAGCGAGCTTACCACTATAAAAGTTCATCTGATTCCGTTCCATCTATGATTTCGTGACCCACATGTTCAACATATAAGCTAAAACTTACAAACATGAGAATGAATGTGATAGACTCATTTATGGTTCTATTCATCATGAACTCCCTACCTGTCGAGTTTGGCCAATCCTAGGTGAACTGTAACACCATTATAGATAAATGGGATTGTAAGGAAAATAAGGCTATGCTGGTGCAGGAAGAGGCGGGAATAAATGAGATGAAAGAAGAGTCGATTCTCATGTGGGAGCCAATAATAGTATGATAAAATGGGAAATGAAGGCAAATAAAAGAAGGTTGACTTACTTAAAGTTTTTATAGGTCCAATCATTAAAGAAATGAGGTGTTATTTCTGTAAAAGGTTAGGCCACCTCAGGAAAGATTGCCCAAAATAAAATCTTGATTCGAAAAGAAAGACATACATTAAATTTTCGTATGTTGTGAATCAAATTTTTTAAAGATTCCCAATAATACTTGGTGGCTTGGTTCTGTGCAACTACTTATGTATCTCATATTTATTTTGAGGTTAAACGTAGTGCACATAATTAAATTTCTGCTCTCTTATGGCATCAAATATTAGGTCACATATCCGAAGAAAAGTTTTTGAGAATGGTGAATAATGAAACCATTTCTCATTTGGATTTTAGTGATCAAGATGTATGTATAGAATGAATTAAAGAAAAGCAAACTAGACATACATTAAAGAGATCTGCCGATAGAAGCACTAAAATCTTATAACTTATTTAAACTAATTTTTTGTGGTCTATTCGACGTTCCCTTGTGGGGGCGGTATAAAGTAATCACCATTATAAATGATTTCTCACATTATGGTTATATTTATCTACTATATGAAATGACTCAATCATTGAACTATCTAAAGATATACAATGATGAGATGGAGAGGTAGTTAGATAAATAAGTAAGAGTTGTGAGATCTCATTAGAGTGGTGAATATTATTGTAAGTTCAATAAAAGAGGATAATGTCCTAATCCATTTGCAAAGTTTCTTGAGATTTGAAATATTTGTGTACAATACATTATAATTGAGACTCCTCAACATAATGGTGTTGTTGAGAGGATAAATCGTAATTAAAGAATATGGTTACGAGTATGTTGAGTAATTCAACATTAATGTTTTCTATGTGGATGCATGTGTTAAAGATTGCTGCATATTGGGTAAACCGGGTTCCTAGTAAAGTAGTTCCTATTATGAACTATAGAAGAGTGGGAAACCTAGTTTGAGGCACCTTCATGTTTGGGGGTGTCAAGCAGAAGTAAAAGTATATAATTCACATGAAAAGAATCTTAATCCTAGGACAACCAGTGGTTATGCATTGGCTATTCGGAAAAAGTTTTAAAGGATATAAGTTTTACATGCCTAATCATAGTACGAGAATAGTTGATTCCAGCAATGCTCGATTCATTAAAAATGATCAAATTAGTGGGAGTTTGGAACTGCAAAGTTTGGATGTCAAAGAAACTCAGGTTGAACAGTCCAAACCCGAGAGTCCATCAATAGTTGTTATTCATTTTGTTACAGTAACGTCATGTATCTTGGATGAATAACAAAATGATCCATACTCACTTGATAATGAATCGGTTAGAAACACTCAAGAAATTATAGGACAACCTTTGGTTGATGAAATCACAAGCCATGAAAAAAAAAATTCTGAAAAGTTTTTCAATGTCATGAAAGAAGAATTAAAGTCAATGGATGAAAATAAAGTCTTGAAATCAATAGATTTACCTGAAGGGTGTAAAAGAGTTGGGTGTAAATGGGTTTTTCGAAACCAAACACGACTCTAAAGGTAATATCGAAAGATATAAAGTTAGACTTGTTTCTAAAGGTTACACCCAAAAGAAAGGCATTGACTACAAGAAAACACTCTCTCCCGTTTTGAGAAAGATTCCTTGACAATTGTAATGGTAATGCTGGCTTTGTATGATTTTGAGCTTTATCAAATGGACATAAAGATCACCTTCTAAATGATAAACTTAAAAAGGAGATCTACATGAACTAATTAAAAGTTTTTTAGATCACAAGAAATGAAACATTAGTGTGTAAGTTGAATGGATCGATATATGGACTAAAATAAGTCTCTCGTCAATGGTATCTTAAGTTTAATGATACCATCACTGCTTATGGTTTTGTAGAGAATACCGTAGATCGGTGTATCTACATTAAGGCCAGTGGGAGTAGATTTGTTATTTAGTTTCGTATGTCGATGACATATTATAGTTGTTAATAATGTGGACATGTTGCACGAAGTAAAGTATTATCTCTCTAAGAAGTTATGAAATAAAGGATGTGGATGAAACGTCCTTGATAATTGGAATAAAAATATTCCAGAATAGATCACAAGGACTAAAAGTTTATCCTATAAAAGTTTTATTTGAGAGATAATGGATGATTTTTCTGTATAATTCCAATTCATAAAAGGGACACATTTAGTCTAAAATAAATGTTCGAAAGGTGAAATGGAATGAAAAGTGATGGAGGAAATTCCTTAGATATAAACGATTAGGAGTCTTAAGCGAGACGAACCTGTACAAGGTTTGATAATATATTTGTTGTTGGTACGTTAAACAACTATTAAAATGATTTTAAATGATTATGCTGCAAAGAAATTTTTAAAGTACTTACAAGGCATTAAAGAACACATGCTAACTTATGAAGATCCAAATTATTGGTTATAATTGGATACCCGGATTCAGACTTTTGCTCATAATGTCTAAAGGAGCAAAATTATGGAAAGGTGGTACAAAAGTCCATCATCGCGACTTCCACGGTGTAGGGTTGAGTTTGTGGTATGCTTTGAGGCCACAAGTCAAATTTAGGGCTACGGTGCTTTATCTTAGGACTTGAAAATGTCAACATCTTGTCCAAGCCGCTAAGAATTATCGTAGCATTGTAGCAATAATATTTAAAGGTATGACAAGTATTCAAAGGGTGTGAATCACATAAAATTTAAATACTTGGTCGTAAAATATAAGTGAAGAAATAAAGTGTCATTTGAGCATTTTAGTACTAATTGCATGAAAGTGGATCCATTAAAGGGTTATTCCCTATAGCCGTTGCAAGGCATATAAAGAAAATTGGGAATAACGAATGGGGCCTTGTTGGACTGACCGATACAAAATGAAATTGCTCAATTAATGATTTTGACACTTATTGAATTCTATTAAAGATGTTTAATTCTTCACATATAATACCATCATTATGGATATTTGATTTTATAGTATATACATAAAAGTTGGATGGCTTATGGTTATGGTACGAATAGCTTGTTCCATATTAAAGCAAAGTTGAATTAGAAATGATTTGTGGTACATGGAAGGGATCATGTCGCTCGAAGACTTGTGACCGCCATGACTCGGTTAATTTCTAGTTTGATTTTAAATTTATAGATATATGTATTCAATTATAAGTTTGATGAAAGGTGCGCGCTTAAAGTAGTTCTTTGGGTTTCGACACTATATGGTCCAAGTGGGAGAATGTAATAATATTTTATATTATTCTATTATTGTAGACCATATAATTAATTGAACCTAATTGAATTAATAGTCAAACTTATTTAAGGTGAATATATATTTAATGGATTATTAATGTTCTAATATTAAAGAGTCCAATTTGTGATGTTTGACTTGGACATTAAGTTAGGGTTAGAACATGGGGAATGTTAGTAGGAATAGGTTTGTAGGATTTCTCCTATATATACTACATGCCCCTCTCTCCCATCTTATACGAAAATAAAGTTCTCAACATCAAGGGCTTTATGAAAAGACGAGAGACGCGGGAGAGAGAAACAATTCATAGGCAAAGACGAATCCATCATTGGAGATTATGAGAAAGATAGATCCATGAGATTACGAGGAAGAGATCGCAAATCAACATCATAGATCAAGAAAACAGGGAAGGACTATAAGCTGGATTCTTGTAAGTTATATGTGCAATTTAATTTATGCAAAGATCCATATTCTATGAATTAATAGAATTACGTACGTAGGGTTTATTCAATTCCGTTTGATAGTTATGAATATGCCCGTTAAATTTCTTACAAATTGATCCTCAAATTCGCAAGCTTGATTAGATGAATTAATGTTCTGTTAGTTAACTTCACTAGCCTTTTGTCTGGCTTAGTTTGAGACTTAGGTGAATGGTCTACAAATATTTTTTTTATTAAAGGGGTGTTATGCTTTGTGTTTGTGGTCGTCATGCTATGCTTAGCAATTTGTGGTGGCCGTGTTTATTGTACAATTTATGATGATGTTAAGTTCGAGCTTCAATGTGGAGTGTACGTACTTATGTTTTACGGGTATTTCAACAATATCTCAGCTCTGGTTTTTGAACTCTAAATTCTCGATGTTGCCTTGCTCCCAAATTTTTATTTTCTTTTTTTTTTTAATATATGGCGGGATGGCGGGGCGGGCCCGCCAAACGACAGATTTTGGCAGGCTGCGGGTGAGCCTGCCCTGCAGGCCCGATTTGACATGTCTACAAATAATACACAGATAAAATGTACACGACGAGGAAAATAACCAAGGAAGGAATTTCTGAATACTGTATCAGATTTCCAGTCATTATTGCAAGCTCATCAAAGCTTGCACGCTCTTAACAATGAATTTATACACATAAAAAGACAAAGTAGCTTCCCTTCCGTCCTCCTACAAACAAAGAGAGATCCACCCACATACAAATCCTCCATTTTCCGCCAAGCTTTAATAATTAATTAAAATTAATCGATTTTATTTCGATAACTCGGCAGATAGTCCAGCAGCCAAAGATCTGATGGTTGTGGGGGAAACTGAGGTGGGCCCACCCAAGTACCATTTCTTTATCATCTCCACCACATTTCCATTCTTCACTTCAAATTTCGACTCTTCTTTTCCCTCACTTGAAAATCCAATCTACATACTTATAATAATATTTTAATTGGTTAAATATTCACTTCAATTTTGATCTTTTTTTGTAGTAGAATAGATAGACTAGAGAAGAAAGGTCGCAATTTATTGAACAAAGTTTTACCTCAGCAGTAGGAGTAGAAGCCGCGGGGAAATGAAAAGTGAGGACAGTGTTTGGCTTCAGATATTTAGACTGGAAAAAGGCAACGACTTGCTCTAGTTCTTCTTCCTCTTCTTCTTCGTATTTATCAGCTTCCGCCAAACGGTCCCTAACTGCACTCTCAATCTGTACCCCAAATTGTGACCCTTTGATTTCCTTAATCACCACCACTCTCACTGCCTTATCCACTGGAGCTGCAATTTTCGGATTATACGATGATATAATTCTTTCTTTCTTTCTTGTTAACACATTTATTTGTATATTTGAAAGACAATAATTGCAAATCTAATCACCTGAGATTATGGCCTCAAAAAATTCGTCATCTTGTGCTAGCTCAGCTTCTGATTTCCCCTTCCATTTGGTTAAATGGGACACAACTTGGGGATCAATGTAAACTCCTATTGCTGTGAATTTGATTTGGAGGAAGTGTATCTCTATATCCGTAATCCCTGTACGTCATATACTCTTCTATTATTTGCAAAGGCGAACTGTATAATATTAAGGATATTGGGTAACAAAACGGATATATATATACGTACCATTGGCAAATAAGGAGAGTTGGCTGAGGTTTGAAGGGAAAGGGATCCCATCCACCATCACTGTCTCACTCCCAACACTGCCCACTGCAAATACAAATTAACGAACAATATTCTAAGGAGTTTTGACCATAAATAAATTAGTAGATTTCATTCAAGTTATAGTCGTGAGAAAAGGAGGAAACAGAGAAACTACTCACTCGTATCGTATGGTGATTTTGATCAACCAGTTACCCAATTATGTTGTGTGATAGTGTAGTTAATGAAATGAAGTTGTTTGAAGTTCAAATGAGACATATATCTTATATATAATGAAGAGAATTGATGATAAAATTAATAATATTACCCTACCTACCTTTCATATATACGAGAATTTAGGGGACACGTAGCGGACCGTTGGTTTGGTCATGGACAAATGCATCACCACCGTTGGTTGTACCTAACAAAACAAACCTTGTTGTGTTATATGTGTGTACACGGTACACTCCAACAGTCCAACTCCCCTTCCTTTTCAATTTTTCATTTATTTATTGAGTTGCAAATAGCCAACAAACATCTAATAAATTACCTATAATTGTCGACAAAGCCATGCTCCAATCAATTGCTCAACGAATTTTTAATATTAAAATTGTACAATATGAATAATAATTTAACAAAACAGAACAGGTAGATTTCATTCCAATAAAAGTTTACAAAACATGTAAATCACAAAGTACACAAATAAAATCAACATTGTTATTATGTAATTGTATTTTTGTTGTTTGAATTTATGAAATATTCTCGTATTGTTATATATAAACATATTTATATTATTTGAGTAACAAAAATTTATATAAGATTAAATATACATAGATAGTACAATTATTTGAAATAAAAATTAATAAAAAAATAATATATTTAATTTTTGAATAAAATGTAATGCGCAAAATTGGAGATCAAACTTAAATTTTAGCTTACTTTACTCTAGTATAAACTCTACTCTAGACTGTAGACTAAAGGAGTGGGCTCGTATAGATCATTCGACTAATGATGCAAATGATAATACATCAATAAATAAAAATCATAAAATTATTTAACATAAAACAAATATGTATACTAATGCATATTATACGAAAATTTACCAATAATATTTATTAAAATACATTAAACGAAAAAATATGTAGCGTAAGCTATAGTGTTGCGCTAGATGTGGCGCGACACTGTTCATTTTTCTGAAATAAAGCAAAATTATAGTGCTAGGTTGGAGGATTATTTTACTCCACTCTAGCGCAAAGAGATGAATGTGACGATACACTGTTTATTTGTTACCCAAGAGTTGGGTCNATAATAATAATAATAATAATAATAAGAAAGGTCATCACTGTGGTGACTAGGACACTTGTTCCATTTCTATTGGATAAATGTATTTTTTTGCATTAAAAAATAAATAAAAATTATTAAAATTAATATTTTTTTTTTATTTTCTATAAATAGACACCACATTGGATATATTTTGGTACATAATAGCAATTTCTAAATAAATAAAAATAAAATAATTATGTTAGGTCGTGTTCGGTTGGGGATAACTTTAATTTAAGTTTAAATGTTGCGTTGTATAAGTGAATGAGAGAAAAATAATTTTTAATTATTATGTTGGGTTGAGTTGAGTTGTGGATAAATATGGTCACATGGAAGATTGGATATAAATTAAAATCAATTTTATTTAGATTTGAGTTAAAGTGACGTAATTTTGAATAAAGTTGATTGAGAGAAATTTTGAGTTGGATTATAAATAATATTTAAAATGCAATGACTAAAAATATCAAGATTTTTTTAATTTCCCTTTCTCTCTCTGCGTTCCTGACGAAAACCCTAGTTCCCGACAGACAATTTCGTTGTGATTAGCCTTCTCCGGCGAAGGGGCGGCTCAGGCCAGTCGTTACCCTCGATCGCTCGGCCGTCCCCCGCCATCGCGCCTCTTTCGGGCTGCAACGGGTCGCTCTGATGTGTGCTCTGCCCGAGGTCGTCGGCAAGCTGTGACTGCGGTGGTGTTCGATCTGAGGCGGGTAGTTTCCTTGGAAGCCGGTGGTCTTTGATTGGATGGTTCACCACTCAATTGCATCGGGTGGATGCTTGGAGGTTCATCGGTTCAGGATGGGCTTCTGGGTTTTGATTTTGGGGCTCGAGCTCGCGATGGCAGCGGCGTGCGGTGGTGTTGGGAGGCGTGTTGGTCGGCGGGCGGATCGAGGCTCCGGCGGCCGTGATGTATTCCGTCGGGGTGCGGGAGTAGCAGGTACGGGCAGCTCTCTTTCCATTCGATTCTCTGGTGTTGGGAACTTGGTGGGCCCGACGCCTATTAGCTCGACTAGTGGTGTTAGGCGAGCTAGTGCGGGGCTGTTGCAGGGAGCTGGTTGTCCTCTCGGTCGAAGGTGGGTTGATTCGGGTTAGTCTCGAGGTCCGGGTTTGGCTTTTGCATAGGTGTTCGGCAGCAGTTTCGGAAGTTGGGCCTCGGGCTTCAGACCTTTCTTGGATTGATTGGTTCTCTACTGGTTCGATCTGCTTTATTTGTTGGGGAAGGGCACTATGTGTCGTCATTAGATGTTTGTTGTTTTTTTTTATTGTGTTTTTGTCTATATTGTGTTGTCTGTGTTTGTGTTTGTCTTTGTGTTTTAGGTTTGGGTCGTTGGCCCCGGTTAGCCCGAGTGTCACCTTCTTACCTTGTTGTGATCAGATACTCGGGTATTACCCTGTTGGGGTCTTTTTAGTTTCGTTGTTTTTATGTGTGTTAATGTTTTTGTGTGTTTGTGAGTATTACCCCGTTGGAGTCGGCTCTAGGCGGTCATTGACTGTCCTCCCACTTTATTCAGCTATTGATTGTTTGTATTCAGCTTTTGGCTGTTTGTATTCAGTTGGTGGCTGTCCTTTTGTACGTTTATTCGGTTATATATAATATCTCTATCGTTTTGGCAAAAAAAAAAAATGATTAAAATGTAGGTAATTAAAAATATGCGAGTGGACGAATAGTAGTGAATTAAAGTTGATGTGATATGTAAGGATAATTGAGTTATATTATTTAATTATATTGATAATATTAATGGGAGTTGAGTTGGATTAAATTTAAACTAAATTTTGAGTTTAAAAAAAAAATTCTAATCGATCAAAACCAGTTTTAATCTGAAGTCAATCGTGCCTTTATGGTCTCATTTCATAATAAGTTGATATCTTATTATTCAACAAACTGTAGAGGATAAAGGTAAGAACAAATTAGTAGGGATGGCAATTTGGCCCGGACCCGTATTGGCCCGCCCCGCCCCGAGGCATTTGGGGCGGACCTGACCCGCCCTGTTTCCAAAAACGGGTCAGGTCGGGCCGACCCATTTTATAAACGGGGCAGGTCCGGGTACTGAAATCCAACCTGGCCCGACCTGTCCCGCCCCGCCCCGCCCCGACCTGTAAGTATATTTGTAGTTTCTAACTTATATTAGGTAATGGGTGTGGCATAAACTAAAGCCCATTAGCACAACGTTTTTTAGGCCCAAACTCCTACACATATTTTAAGTATTAAAATCAGTATTAAAATTGCTAACAAAATGGTCAAGCCCAAATTAATTCTTCATCTCTATCTCTACCGCCGCCCTTCCCTTTTCTCCACTCTTCTCAATTGTTGTTGTTCATTGACGGCCTTGGACTGGCAGTGGAGTTTCGCGGCGAAAATTTGAGGGCCAATGAAACAGCGAGCGAGACATGTCCCCTGGCGCACGTTACCAGCCCAGCCCGCGGGCTTTTTGAGAACACTGTTTAGCCACCAGTGAAAATTGTTTTATGAGGTTAGAACAAATGGGATAAAATAGTCTTGAAATGAGAGAGTGAGGACACGGATGGTCTCAAAAATTTTAGAAATTGGAAAAGTTGGAAGTATGTATGAAGAATTTTGGTGTTCTTTGATTTTTTTATTTTTATTTTTTTTTTTAAATCTGGTTCATTTTTTTGGGATTGGATTTGGACGTTTCGTTTTGGGATGAATTTGGACAGGACGGGGCGGGGTGGGGCGACCCGCCCCAGAACAGGTCAGGGCACGGGCTTGGACGGTTAGACCCGTCACGGGTCACGGGCCAGGTCGGGTCCATGGGGCAAAGGTGCGGGCCAGGTTTGGGTCCATAACTACCCGGCCCGACCTGGCCCATTGCCATCCCTACAAATTAGTAAGTAGCATGCTAGACTTTTATTTTCCAGATATTGTCTGCTATATCAGTTAAATAATAGCTTAAGTCTTATTTCTAAATACAAGAACGAAGGATTACAGAGGTCGGATTCGACTACAATGAGTTATCTCAAGTAGCGACTTGGGATGACCTTATGATGCTCGAGCTAAAGAATATCGTAAGTACACCTCAGTTAGCATCCCAAGATGACGTGACCATGTTTGAGCTAAAAGAAGGTATGGATGTGCATCTCGAGCTAGAGTTTTAAGATGACTTGAAAAAGGCTATAGAATTTATATAGATCTGGTATAATTTTAATTTCCTTTATTTCTTCTTGGGAAAATTACATGTTACCCCATCATGGGGTTCTTAACCACACATTCCACACGTAGTTGTGTGTGTCTATGTAAATGTGTGACAATGTGTGTGTATTCAAACGGTTAATCCCCCACATCCATATTCTTAACTTTTCTAATTAATTAAAATATTTTGCAATAATTAATCCCAAACATGAGCACATATCAATTAATTCAATGATTTAATTTTTTATAAATATATCTTCTTTTACATCTATAGATTTTTTCATATAACTAGTACAGAGCCCGTGCGATGCACGAGGTGCACAATTTTAAGGCTATTTATCCAGACTTATAATTATATACATGAATAAAGAAAAATTTATGGGATATATATAGTACATGACCCGTGCAAAGCACGAGATATATTTATTTGGAGAATATTATATTATAAGATGCCATATTCAATAAAAGTTTATAATACGCAAGAAAATTGTACAATGTTCAATAAAAGTTTTATAATATTCAAGTGGAGTCTTAAAGTCTCTTGTACATTAAGACTACTGACAAAATAATATTTTAATCAATGAGTTTCCTTTCCTTGTAGCCAAATTGTGAATGTGATTTGAGGAGTACAACAAATCGATATATAACTGACTTGTTTTTTTCATTGTAGTTTTTTTTTATAATAAATTTAAATATATTCTAAAATATAGCAAAAATTAATTTTTTTATTATAATTAGGAATTTTACTAAATATAGACTCTCAATCTATGGTGTTAATCAACGTTTAAGTCTAAAAAATTAGGAATTTTTACCACTTTTAATCAACGTTTAAGTTTAAAAAACAATAGAGTTATTATAAGTTTTTTTTTCTACATCTTTTAAAACATTAAATAAGAGCATGTTAGGGCTAGCTTGTAAAATAATTAATATATTATCTCACTAAAACATTTATGCTAATAAAAATTTAATTTTAGCATATAAATTTATCCCTTGATATAAGAGAAAGTAACAATTTTACTTATTGTTGTTCACCATATAATATTAATTATTATTTTATTATATAATAAAAAATAAATATTGTTAAATAGTGTAATAGAATTATTATAAAATTATATGATTTTTTTTTACAATATGAATTTAATATTTTTTTTATGATTTGTTAATATAAACAAATCTATACTTAACTTTGACAAATAAAACAAATTAATACTTTAGTAAGTATTTAATGTATATACTAAATAAGAATATACTTGGTATAATCAAATACCAAATATAATCAAATAAGTCAAAGTGTACATTTTTATTTGGTATTTGATTTTTTTATTATTAAAATCTTTTTTTATACTTACTTTTTTAAAACAAAACAAATAAATAAATCAATTAAATAAATAAAATATTATAATACCAAAATAGTAATGACATTTAATGCAGTTGACTTTTCTGGATAGTAAATATAGTAAATAGAATCTCTTTTTATATAAGTATAGATTGTATAATACGGAAATAGTAATGCAATAAATGTTGTTGACTTTTCTTTATACTAAATCTGGTAAATGGTATACCTTTTAATATAAGTATAGATTTGGACAAGTACACAAAACTGTTCAGATATACAAACGGTTATTTTCCTACATTATGCCATATCAATATTCTTGATTATTTATATTATTCAAAAATATTTTGCAATAATTATTTCCAAACATCAGCACATACCCATAATTTGCATTATTTATAGAGGCGGATTTACATATCCTACAGGGGGCCATTGTCCCCCAACATTTTTAAGTTTTACTACATATATATAACTATTTACAATTATACCCTATAATTACATTTTTTATTATTTAATTATTGCATTAATGAATCTATTTATTATTTTAAAACCACATTATACATGTTTTAGATACTATTTACATAGTATAATATATGTTATTTATATATTTTTTTTTTTTACAATTTAAGGTTTTAAAACCACATTATACGTGTTTTAGATACTATTTACATAGTATAAGATATGTTGTTTCTATTTTTTTAATAATTTAAGGTCTTAAAATTCACATTATACGTGTTTTAGATACTATTTACATAGTATAATATTTGTTGTTTCTATTTTTTTAGTAATTTAAGGTTTAATTAAACTGAATGTGAAAAATGTAAACACTTGAAAATTCGTTGAAATAGGAGAGCATGCATGTGCAATTTCATGAGGTTGAATGAGAAATTGCAATAAATTTTAATATCGAACTAATTGTTAGTGAAATTTATTAGTTAACAGAATGTAGAACACAATTTTTATACTATCAAACTTTGATGATCGTACAATTTTATACTGCAACTTTATTATTTACTTTATCATTTTTTGAGTAAACTTTACTTATTATATCTATACTTAATGTAATTTTATGCTATTAAAAATTATATACTCCACTCAATATGTCATTCGGATTGAGAGAGTCAAGTACCTTATATTCAAAAGTATTGTCTTGTTTATTAAAAACATAAAAATGTGAGGTAAATGTCGGCTCATCCACTCGAGCCGTTTTAATAAATTCAAAATTTAAGTTCTTAAATTCTAATCGAATTGTTTGTGAATGTTGGGTTCGCTATACCGTACAGGTAAAACGCAGCGGAAATAAAACGAAATAAATAAGCATTTATCTAATAAATACTAAACCCCTCGGTTAAAATAGCGATTGTTACGATCGGCGTCTTTTAAAATCACGTAAAATACGAATTTTTATTTGTAGAAAATTTTGAAAATTACATTTAATTTTCTTCAAATAGCGACGATGAAGAGGAAATCAATTCCCGGTTATGTGGCTATCACCATCTTCGTGTGTCTCACCATAAGGGATCCAAATGTCTCCCCTCTAATCGAGTCCACCTTTTGGATTCCGATTAGGAGAACAATTTCTTCGCTAGTAGAAATTTTCTGGAATTGAATTGATATACGGAATTAAATTAAAAGGAGAATTTTTTTTTTCCTTCTAAAAGGCTGAGAGCATCATATGCTCTTTTTGCAAACTAATGGAATTGGGAGAAACATACTCTTTCCTTATTAAACAGAAAGTTACTAGGCTGGACATCCCAACTAGCACTCACAATGCATATGCTGTAAGGAAGGCAAGACTCAGAGGTTGGCAGCTTAAAGTTAAAAGCACCCTCAAACACTTCCTTTGGAAATGCATCACAGATACCTTCCTGTGAATACAAATCTGAAGAAAAAGGACGTTGAGGTTGACATTATATGCCATTGTTGTGGAGAATTGCCAGAAACAGTGGAACACTTGTTATTTGACTATCCAAGAGCTCAGATGTTGTGGGATATGGGGCCTGTTAGCTGGGATGGGGTAACCACATTGGGGTGCAAATTCAAAACTTGGTGGTGGCAGCTTTGTGAAACTGATAAGACAGCCATAGCCGAGGACAGAATTCAGCTTACTACATATCTCCTATGATGGCTATGGAGGTCAAGAAACTTGTGGTTGTTTGAGAAGAAGCTCATGCCTATTCCAGTGGTGATCAAAAGAGCCCACAAGGAATGGCTGGAATTTAGGAATCCATGATTATCCTGTTCTCTTACTGGATATGTCTTCCTTTCTCATTTGGTTATGTATTTCTTTTTCATTTGATCTGAACTGTCTGTTTTGGTTTTGCCTTTGTAGTTTGGCTGGTTGTAGCTGTTGGTTGTTGAGTTGAAAGTTGGTTTGGTAGCTAGGCTTTGGAGCAGTGGCTTGTCAGCCTATCTTTCTAGTTTTTTCTGTTTGAGTTTGTCTAGTCCGCTTTAAAGCGTGTCCTCTCATTTTTTATTTCTCCTTTGAGTCGGTTATTGGCTAGTTTAGCCCCGTTTTGTATTCGAATGTTGTTCCCGGTTTCATTAATATATGGCTTCTATCGTTTCGAAAAAAAAAAAAAGAATAATGCTTATCATTAGTGTACATCTTATGTACATTATATCAAAGTTTGGTGAGGTTATTACAACTTCCATCCAATATTCATTATTAATGGAGAAATTGGGTGTGTTTATGGTGACGAAAAATCCCACCCCACCAAACAACATTTTTTTTATTTCATTTTGTTTTCATCTTTAATTATAATTAAAGATTAATTAATGATAATGACACATAATTTATAAAACTAACTTTTCATGTAAAATAAAACTCCTTTCTCATGTAGGCTTTTAATATATAATCATATTAATATTTGAATTTGAATTTTACGTCCAACTTTAAAATCCAACTATTAATTTAGTAATTCCAATAATTACTTAATTAATATCCAAAACCTAATTAATCAATTCAATTGATTATTTTATTTTATTCCTTTAATTGACTCTAATCAAAATTAGATTTAATTAAATAATCAAATTATTTAACTAAGTCTTGTCAATTAATCCAACTATTGGAAATCCCAATTTCAAAATTGTCATCATCCAAAATTTGGTGCGACCCTTTTAAGTTCACGATTAACACTAGTAATGGGTTTGCAACTTGTTTTTACTTTAAATTAATCTAATTAATTTATATTCTTAAAATTAACTCCTTAATTTCAAGAACCCACAAATCATGGTAACACCTAGCAAGTAGCATGATCATCTAGTGTTAAGTGAAATAGCGAGTAAACTTTTGCAATTGCAAGTGCATACATGTAAAATCCTTTCGACAACTAATTTCCCGATTAAATCTTGGGCATGGATTTATAAGTCGAAACCCAATTGATTTAATAACTATGATTTCATTTCAAGTTTAGTGATTACTTTATAAATCCATATTCATCCCACCTTGGCCAAGGTCTTTGAATCACAAACTATGAAAAACATATGAAATTCACTTATCCACATAATTGTCGAAAACTTTGTTGGCCACAGATAAACCTCCATACATATTGATACAGTACCCAAAATATCCCTTTTATGATCGTCCAACAATCAAAAGATAAATCAAAGTAAAGCACAACATGCACAAGATTACTACCGTGCCTCAAGTCAGAGGATTAGTCATGTACTATTGCAACATGAAAATTCTTATTCGACAGTTAACACTTCCAGTTAAGAATTTTCATCGGGCCATGTTCAGTGAACTTGTTCTCCAACAAGCACCCGCATATATGCATTTGCGTCCACACGCTAATGATGATGGAATGCAACATTCTCGTCCGACGAGCATACATCATATGCACAAGTCTTACCGGGTTATTCGATGTCCTGTCTCGAAATATCCATTGACTTGGAACTTATTTAAGATCACAACTTTAAAGACATGTTCCATGATTGCCATAGAATACGCAACCATGCCTTATAGCCAATAATGATCTAAGGACTTTATCATATGTGCAAATATAAGATAAATGCAAAAACATAAGATAAAGCTATGTCTTAAAATAATATAATTTCTAATAAATTGTCTTTAAAAGTAGAAAAAGATCCAATCATATTGGAACGCTGGGTATTCTACTATAACAATCTCCCACTTGCTCTAGTTCCAATCACCCATGTACTTCAGGCCCATCTTCTCAAGATGTCCCAAACACTTTATGTGATAAGGGTTTAGTCAGGGAATCTACTATATTTTCTGCTGAAGCGACTCAATCCATAATGACGTCGCATCTACAATGATCTCTCTAATCATGTAGTATCGCATCATAATTTGTTTGGATCTTTGATGAGATCTTAGTGCTTTCGCTTGCGCTATAGCCCTATTGTTGTCACAATAAATTATTATTGAATCAACAACAGATGAGACTACACCCAACCTTTGGATGAAGTTCCTTATCCAAACAATTTCTTTTGCAGCATCTGATGTTGTAATGTATTCAACTTCGGTAGTAGAGTCAACAGTCGTTTCTTGTTTGGAACTTTTCCAATTAACTACTACTCTATTCAAGGTAAATATGTATTCGGACATTGATTTCAAGTCCTTCAATATCTCACGCTCGATCTCACAAAGAGGAAAATAGATCGCCATCATCATCAATCTCCTTCTCCTCTCTCTCTCTCATCTCGTTCACGCAACATGAGAAACAGAAAAATCCCATCTCTCTCTCACGTTGGAGATTTCTCGCAGACCCGTCGCATAATCCGATCACCTCGACCCCTCCGCGTGCAGGCCCTTCCTCTGCGACAGCAGCAACTCCGGCGAGACCTCCAATTGCCACCCCCGTCGAGAACCAGCAAGTCGCCCTCCCTCCTCTGGCGAGTTTTCACCAGTCGCAGCACCTTCCAACCGCTGCAGCTCCACCCCTGTCGCGTGTTCAGGCCACCGCGAGCATCCCGTTGCCGCTCCTTCACGTGAACTGGTGAGCAGGCCCGAGATACGGCGACCCTTCACCGTCGTCCGTGTGTCCTCAACGATGCAACGACCGACACCTTTCAGCGAACAACGGCTGGTTCCTTTCGGCGAGCAGCAATGGTGTCTCCGTCGTCGACAGCCGGCAGCGGAACCGTTTTTCGTCGAGCAGCCCTTTTCTCGTGAGGGTTAATATAGATGAGCCGTGCCGGAGATTCCTTATTGTCAGTCTGGTGCGCAAGAGTGATAGTCGAGGCTGTTTTCTGTTCGAGAAGTCATAGAGGTCGGGCCGTTCACGTCGCAATTGAACAACCCCGTAACTGCGAGATGAGTAGTAGCACACTCAGGCTATTAAGTCGAGCCTTTTATCGAGCTCTGTCGAGAGCTTTATCAAGTTTTTCCAAGAGCCACGCGTGAGAAGTAGCAGCGAGCAACCTTGACCCGTTCAGTTTCGCGAGCGTGAGTGCAGAGGCTACTCCATTTCAGATTTTAATCCGTTCTCGTTTTATACCCGAAGGAGGTATATGGCTTGACATTCTTCAATTATTCTTTTTTAGTTTTAAATTGAAGGGTTATGTAGGATTTGAGGTTCATGGCAATGAGATGCATTGTTTTAAATGTCGTGATTTTATGCGTATGTGTGATTATTTAATGTAGTAGTCTTCTCGATTTTGTGAAATCAAGTGAGATCATGATATAAATCGTGAAAGTGTTATGGATATGGAACGTTGGAAAGTCCTTGGCCTTATGGTTAAGGCCTCGGATGAAATAATTGAGTTATGTGCCGGTTATGTTTTATCGAACACAACTAGTTGCCGTATTTGTGTTAAACTGATGATAAATCGCATGCTGTTCCGATTGATGTGAAATTTTGTGTGTTATGTCCACTGATGATTTATAGATCAGTGTCAAAGTTTCAGATTAAAATACTAACTGTAGCTATTTTAATTAATTAATTTGATTTCTGGGCAGAATCGTGTTAATTGCATAGTAAATTGAGTTGTGCTCCAAATTTATTGAAATTTGGGTATGTTGTCTCTATGGCATATTTACGTGTTGTGTAAAATTTTCAGAATTTTTAAACTTCATTTGATAGGGTTAAAATTTGTTATATGTATTCTGCAGAACCGTAAATTAATTATGATAAATCCACCTGTTGTTGTAAATTGCTGAATTTTGGTATCTGGGCTTATTTTGTGCTGTGTTTCAGGATGTAAAAACAGAGCACAACTGCGGCTCGAAATTTGGGTTTTATGCCTTTAACAACTCAAAACGTTCATACAACATATAGCCTCGAAATCACGTAAATTACACGTTAAGCAAGCCTCAATATCAATACGTTCAGACTTAAACATTCGATATATCGAAAACACGTTGTCCGAGGTCCAACTCGGTCTTATTAAACACGATAGAACAATAAAAACTTATGATTTCACTTGAATTGCTATGTATTTTGATTTGATAATAATGAGCAACAATAAAAATTCAGTCCGAGCACGAAAGAATACCTCATTAGAAAGTTTAGAAATAAACCTACAACTTTCATGAAGATCACATTTTCATTTGAGAACATTAAGATGCAACAAATAGGTCAAACAATTAATACACACATGCTGTCGAGATTCGTTAAGCTGCTCGCGCGATAATTTTTGTAAAAACCATAACTCACTCGATATAACTCAGATTTACGAAATTCCAAATCTCACTTAATGGAAACAGGATAAACTACATTTTAGGTGAAGAACATAACTTCATAAAACGAGTACTTCAGGGTCATTATAGCAGTACAACAGAGGTAGCAATTTCGCATGTCATACCCAAAACAGCATTTAACATCATGCTTCGAGCTAACATGAATTCACTCTTGCTAAGACGCAAGAGACATCAAACATACAATACCAGAGGTTGAACAGAGGACATAAACATTCATAATACTGGCAACCTATAAAACATCGACTCATCCCATACATTTCGAAACCTGGCAAAGGTCCGAAGAAAGCGAATACATTCCCGGTTCTCATTGACCGGGTCCTCAGTTGGAGACATTGAATAGAATTTTATAGCAAGGGAAACTTCTATGGGCATAACTTATCTCGATAACAACATACTGAAACTCGTAACGAGGAACCTCTAGAGTCCGAACTTAACTCTATATCACTAAAGTTCACGTTAAACCAAAGGTGGATAGATTTCCTAAGCCCCAAATAATTACATGATATATATATATATATATATATATATATATTCATATATCCATTCACATCACAGGTAGTTTCATTGCTACTTATGTAAAAATACAAAATTCACATTATAAGTATTTTAATTGATTCTTGTAAAACATACCTTTACGCAGCGCGGCATGACGAAGACTAGTGGTCATAACATAAGGTCTAATCACATAATCACATATAAACCAGTCTACAGAAACACAGACTGGCTCTGATACCAAACTGTAACGCCTCACTTTATTTTGAAATATTTATCGAATTTATTTATAAAAATCATAATAAATTTTTCGCAAATCACAAATTAAAATTAGAACTCAGTGGGCGCTACTTAACTACCAAGAACCTTTAACCGAAAATACAAACACGTCAGATAAAATCGGTACATGCTGCACTACTAGTTATAAAACTTCACTTGCATTCAATAAGTTCCAAAACTAGGATAACAAATCATAATCCAAGGTTCAAAACGACGTAGTCAAAATATCCCAAATCGAACAGGAAAAAGAATCCCAAGTCAACATAAGTTCATAAAAATGGAAGCAATGATAGTCGTAAGAATAATAAACCAGACCACCACTCCTCTTTTCTCGTCACCCGCCAACTACTTAACCTGCATCCATGAAGAGCAGGTGGGAGTGAGTACAGTTGGAAAATATTGTACTCACACTATGCATAAGAACAACATCAGAATATGTTAAGATGGTATGGTCACAGCATGAACATAAACAATAATATCATCATGTCTCATCTCTAGTCACATCTACGCTCATCAAATCTCAGCCATGCCATATCAATGAAACATGGAGTGCGTGCCACATCAATGACACGGCCTTCTCATAAGTCCTAAAGAGATTGACCTCGTAAGGGTAACCGTATTTCATCATACGGGGATAACCGTACCAATGGCCATCAAGCTCACATCGATAGGCTACATGCTCACATGAATACATAGATCATACCGGTTAAACAAATTTAAACACACATATGCATAGGTATTTTAGGATAACTAACCCACCTGGATATTCAGAACTGAACTGAGAGTCGTCGCTTATGTAGAAACTCGAGGGCTTGGCTCCTCAGAATCTACATAAAAATAAGCGATATTCGGATAAACAACTAATTCTTAACTTGGTAACTAATTTACCAATTTGAAGGATTTACTAGCTTAAGATTCGCGACTTATAAAATCTTCTCTTCTAGTTCTTAGATGTTGGAACTCTCGATTCGGACTTATAAAGAAACATATCTCGAAAATACTCTTTAAAGTCTAAAATCTAATCACGTAAGCCACGTACATCAGATAAAAGCATATAATTCAATCAAAATATAAGCATATAAAAAAAAATATCACATAAACTGGTTTCAAAAGCATGCATAGAACAAAGTATAAACACATCCACACAAAGTTTCTTTTCTTTCTCTTCTTCTTATGCATGAATCATTTTAGGGTAAAATAAACAGAGTTAATCTCTAAAATTAAGCATGCTTCCAGCCTATAATTATAGCGACAAAACTCATGCAGGAAAGCAAAACATAAGGCTCAAAATGATACCAAAGTTTAAGCATGTCGTTATAAACTTTGAAAACTAGTTTAAGTTCATACTTATACACATAATGAGAGCTCAAAATACACATACAGGATCAAGAACCAATCAATCAAACAAAGCATACAAAACACATGATAAAACCTTCATTTGCTTCTTTTTTTCCCACATATTAAACCACATGGTAATGCCGATTTAACTGAGACATAAAGGCTTTTAAATCACCAATATACCAGGTAATTAAGCATCATATCAGAGGTCTAATCCTCTAAAATCGCAGCAACTCAAAGCACATATTTCGGAACCCGGCAAGGCTCCGAACAAGACAATATGATCCCAACTCAAAGCACATATTTCAAGTCGTCTTTATCGGACTAAAAACTAGAATCAGTGAAGCCTTATAGTTTTAGTTTTCCATTGCCGTATACCAGAAAGATATCCTTAGTCCTTCTCAAGTACTTAAGGATCATCTTAACGGCATTCCAGTGTTCCTCCCCTGGATTGAACTAATATCTGCTCGTGACACTAAGTGCATGAGCCACATCAGACCTAGTACATAACATCGCATACGTAATGCTACCAATAGCTGATGCATAAGGTATACGAGTCATCATTTCTCTTTCTTCAGGCTTCTTTGGAGACATGGCCTTAGAAAGTGAAACACCATGACTCATTGGAAGATATCCATGTTTGGATTACTCTATGATAAACCTTTTTAGCACCTTATTTATGTACATCGACTGAAATAGTCCGATCATCTTTCTATATCTATATCCGTAGATCTTTATCCCTAGGATAAAAGATGCTTCTCCCAAGTCTTTAATGGAAAACTGTTTAGACAACCAAGTCCTTGTTGATTGCAACATTCCTACATCATTTCCAAGGAGTAGAATGTCATCAACATAGAGCACAACAAATGCTACTGCTGTAATGCCCCGTTTATTTGTGGATTATTTGAGAATTATTATTATTGATGATTATTATTATTGTTATTATTATTAATATTATTGTTATTATTATTGAATGTCTAAATATTATTATTTGTCTAGTTGTCATTAATTGTCTATATGCATATTTTGAATAATGTGTGTATTAAATAAATATTACCCGATTTTATTTTATTTGTTGTTCGATCAAACCGAGAACCGAGAGCCGAATTATTTTTGAAACCCACGCACGCATGGACCGGTCAAACCGGCGCCCCAAAGCCGAACCGGTTTTTCCCCCTTGCCCGACCCGGTCCGCCCCTTGTGTGTGTGTGTGTTACTTGGGAGGGAAGAAATAAAAACCCTAGCTATTGTGTTAAAACCGTGCAACAACTTTTCTCCCCTCATTCTCAAAATACCGCAGCTTTATTTTTCTGTCGTCATTCTCCTCCCTCAACCTCGCAGAACAGAAGCATCGTCTTCTCTCGTCTTCCTCACATAGAAAATCCCGAAGCCCTTTGTAACGCCCCACTTTATTGTGAAATATTTATCGAATTTATTTATAAGAATCATAATAAATTTTTTGCAAATCTCAAATTAAAATTAAAACTCAGTGGGTGCTACTTAACTACCAAGAACCTTTAACCGAGAATGCAAACACATCAGATAAAATCGGTACAAGCTGGACTACTAGTTATAAAACTTCACTTACATTAAATAAGTTCCAAAACTAGGATAACAAATCATAATCCAAGGTTCAAAACAACGTAGTCAAAATATCCCAAATCAAACAAGAAAGAGAATCCCAAGTCAACATAAGTTCATAAAAAAGGAAGCAATGATAATCATAAGAATAATAAACCAGACCACCACTCGTCTTTCCTCGTCACCCGCCAACTGCTTAACCTGCATCTGTGAAGAGCAGGTGGGAGTGAGTACAGTTGGAAAATATTGTACTCACACTATGCATATGAACAACATCAGAATATGTTAAGATGGTATGGTCACAGTATGAACATAAACAATAATATCATCATGGCGCATCTCTAGTCACATCAATGACTCTAGTCTCATCAAAGACTCACTCGTGTGCACATCTACGCTCATCAAAGCTCAGCCATGCCATATCAATGAAACATGGGAGTGCGTGCCACATTAATGACGCGACCTTCTCATAGGTCTTAAAGAGATTTACCTCGTAAGGGTGACCATATTTCATCATACGGGGACAACCGTACCGATGGCCATCAAGCTCACATCGATAGGCTACATGCTCACATGCATACATAGATCATACCGGTTAAACGTATTTAAACACACATATGAACATGTATTTTAGAATAACTAACCCACCTGAATATTCAGAACTGAACTGAGAGTCGTCGCTTATGTAGAAACTCGAGGGCTCGACTCCTCAGAATCTATATAAAAATAAGCGATATTCGGATAAACAATAATTCTTAACTCGGTAACTAATTTACCAATTTGAAGGATTTACTAGCTTAAGGTTCGCGACTTATAAAATCTTTTCTTATATTGCTTAGATGTTGGAACTCTCGACTCGAACTTATAAAGAAACATATCTCAAAAATACTCTTTAAAGTCTAAAATCTAATCATGTAAGCCACGTACATCAGGTAAAAGCATATAATTCAGTCAAAATATAAGCATATAAAAAAAATATCACATAAACTGGTGTCAAAAGCATGCATAGAACAAAGTATAAACACATCCACACAAAGTTTCTTTTCTTTCTCTTTATTTTATGCATGAATCATTTAAGGGTAAAATAAATAGAGTTAATTTCTAAAATTAAGCATGCTTCTAGCCTATAATTATAGTGACAAAACTCATGCAGCAAAGCAAAACATAAGGCTCATAACATAACAAGAACACCCTTCAAATGATACCAAAGTTTAAGCATGTTGTTATAAACTTTGAAAAATAGTTTAAGTTCATACTTATACACATAATGACAGCTCAAAATACACATACAGGATCAACAACCAATCAATCAAACAAAGCATACAAAACACATGATAAAGCCTTCATTTGCTTCTTTCTTTCTCACATATTAAACCACATGGTAATGCCGATTTAACTGAGACATAAAGGCATCTTAATCACCAATATACCAGGTAATTAAGCATCATATTAGATATCTAATCCTCTAAAATCGCAGAAACTCAAAGCACATATTTCGGAACCCGGCAAGGCTCCGAACAAGACAATATGATCCCAACTCATCAAATAACTTGGCAATAAATATCCGACCCTTATAAACATAAAAGATATAAATTTTTCAGAGGACAATACACGTCTAAATAAAGAACCCAACATCATCTACGAATACTCAAATATCATGGCCTTTCCTCTTGAGCTCATCAATTTAAAAAATTCTCAACTCAACGAACCTCAAGCCCTATTAAATCCTTCAAAATACACTCCAAATATTTAAAATAGGGTTAAGCCATATACCTTCATCATGGATTTACCAATAATGGCTGAAAAGAGACGGTAAAACGCTCGGCCGAATTCGGAAGTTGCCATGAAATAACCGCTGTTGTTCGCTACCTCCTCTCGAGCGGACAACTCAAGGCTGACGGGGCTGCTACTCGTGAGGAAAACTCCCAGCATAAAGTAGCCGCAAGGTACTGCTGCTCGTTAGAAACTCCACAGGACAAAAATAAGGCTGCTCGATAAAAGCCTCGAATGGCTGCCACTATTCTCGCACGGGGCCCGAAAGGGCTGCCACTATTTTCGCACGGGGCCCGAAAGGGCTACCACTACTGTGCGGACCCTAACCGAAGGCCGATGGGAATCCAACTCCCGGCTGGAACAGTAAACAAACAGGCCTGCTGTCATGTGAATAACGGTAGGTGGGTTGCTGCCATTCTGGCTCTTTTCTCCGGCGATGTCGAGGAGGATTGCTGTTGAACAAGGTTCGCTGGCGAGGGTTTGCTGCGGTGAAGTCGAACAGAGACCCACCTACCTCTTGCAGACAGGACTGATGGGCGAGGATTTGGGCTCCTTGGGTCTGCTCGATCGCCGCCTGAGGGAAATGACGAGGTTGTTGCTGCTCGTCGGACAGAGAGGAGGGTTGCCGACAGTTGGTGCTGCTCGGGTTTAACCGACGACGGCTGACCATCGCTGTGGGGTTTCATCTCCGGCAGGATATGGCCGCTGCTGTGAAAATCTCGTCGGGTGGAGGAAGATTCCGGCGAAGGCCCGCTGGTGCGACAGCGATTGATTAAAGGTTGCGACGGCTAAGAAATTGGAACTGTTGCTCACCGGAAACGGTCTCACGATTGTTGTGCGTGGTCCATCTGCAGCGAGGAGGAAGGGGTTCGACGAAGGCTGGGAATCTTGTGGCGATTAAAGATGATATGCCGATCGATTTCAGATATTGGGTGTTCTGAGATTTGGGCAAAATATCTATGCTAAGGGTTTACGACGTGGTGTTCTGATCGATCTTAGAGACGAAAAATAGTTTGAGTGCTATTTGCCGAGATTATCTCTTGCTAAAGTGGGCTGAGAATTTCACCAAGTTGGGCCGAGATTTAACTTGTATTTGGGCTGAGATGTACACAAATTTTGCCGACTATATTTAAAGCTCAAAAAGCTGAAAAATACGGCTAATTATGGGTCTCGATAAATTCTAAGAAATCGAGAAACGATATATATTGACGAAACCCAAATTGGGTTAAAACGGCTTCGACGGCTACTGGTAAAATAAATCGAATAATGTCGTATGCTAACGAATATCCGATAATTATACAATGCTCGAAAAATAAAATACGACGTCCAGGAGAATTAAAATAATTAATCCGGCAATATATATATATATATATATATATATTAATAACATCATTTTGGCAATTATTAACAATTAGACATTTAATAATAATAATAATAATAATAATAATAATAAATAATCCCAAATTATCCATATATAAATGGGGCATTATAGTCTACCCACCTTACAAGGAATTCCGTCCTCGGAATTCGAAATGCAAACCACGACATGATACTAAAGAGAAAAAGAGGGAAAAACATCAACACATGAAATTCGCGTATCTCCTCCGAATTTCGGTCCCCCTCCTCCCAGGTCGCCTTGTCTTGACATCCACCACTGGACTTTGACGAGTACCCCTCCCGGTCTTTTTCTAAAAGTCACCAGTACCTCCAAACAGGTAGGGTTCTGCCTATCACGCAACTCGTCACATCTCACATGTACTCTGAGATCACGCACACGTTTCCTCCATCAAGAGGCATAGAACGTGTCATGTATCCTCGCGAGCTCCGGTGGTGGAGTCAACAATCAGGCTAAATCAGCGACTTGTCAGGAATCAAAATAGGACTTAGTACGCGTGGCAGTAACCAGAACAACGGCATACTCCACCTCTATCCGTACCAGTCACCTCGCATGGTACCATTAGGGTTGTTGCTAGATAACCATCGTTACCAGCGTACCTCCCCATGGTAAGGAATTTCTCACACCTTACTCATACATCAATACACAAAACCCTAACCGGTCCTTACATGTCTTGATAGCATACTCCAACAGGATCAACATATAGGGTTGACTCGTAGCATTGAGCTTCAATCTCGTGCCCGGGTCACGCTAGAAAACTCGCTTACTACACGACCTGATCCGTGCGTCCTTAGGCCGCCACGGAATCCCATACGGATGGGCTAACGACCAATCAGTATCACTATACTAGTACCTTCAGAACACACGGCTCCGATCGATACTGCTGACAAGGCCTCCTTCCCTGTCGACACGAGTAACACCTCGTATGCGATTTAGGAAGTATCGACTAGATGTTCGAAAACAATCTTCCATCGCAGAATCGGCCTCGCGATTAGGGATGTTCGATATTCCCATACTAACGGTCTGTCACCAATACCCTCTCACTTTTCATAGGTCTCGCTCCCTACGAAGTATACACAGTCTCCTATCGAGACTCGAGACGCTGCCCGAAAACGATGCGGGACCTTCATCTTGCCATCTCGAGAGAATTCGCATATGGTAAAGGAAACTAATTGACAAGCCTCACATATCGAGAGTTGTTCATTAGGGAATTCATACAATGGTTTGGAGTTTAATGCACTGCCACCCGAGAGATAACACACACACTGGCGCTGCATAAGCGGGAAGCTGGGACGCGTGCATGCACCTGTTCGGAGCCCAGCTTCAAGGTCAAGGTTTGGCCGTACACACTGCCTGGGGAGTTCTTGTGTTCGGTGATGGCGGCGGCAGCTCTCGTGCGAGTCAACAGTCGGCCACTGCAGTTGGCCTCACGTCTCGGCCACCACTTTGCGTGGCTACACCCATCCAGGTTCGGCGTTCAATTTAAAGAACATACCAGAAATTTCAATTTCCGGGTTTATAATCTCCTAGGTACTCAGATAGGAAAATGTTTCCTTACAAGACTTCCTAAACTACAGCAGTTTAAGAAATACTGTTGAGCTACAATTTCCCAAAGGAATTGAACATTGGCATCACTGCCCGGAAAAATCCTAACATCGGCGGTCATTGTCGAACATTAGAATGGTTAGCTCTCTTGACCCTTCCGCTAACAATGTCGGCCGTCGCGACAACTTTTACTCAAGTAGCTAATCATGCCGGCGGTCCTAAACGAGTTTGACCACATATACAGCTTATAACTTTTACACTTCAAGATCTTAGCGTAAAGCTTCTCTCGCAAGTGTTTCTAGCCAACATTATAACACTAATCAGATTAAGTCACATAGGGCACATAAATATAAAAATTGACGAAAAGCTAAATTTTGGAAATTCACAACTCAATTTGGAAACCTAAACATGAACTTGCACCAATTTTCAGCATGCCCGATGAATTTAAAAATGCATGTAGCTTTCAGTCTACAAATCATATCATGATGAAACCACTTGGAAGATATTCCTAACTCATGCCTCTATCACTTTCATGAAGAATACTCAGCATATAAAGTAATTTAAAGGCACATAATACATCAAACATCCAAAACATAGGTGCAGTGGATAAATGAAGATATACAACTTGACAAGTTCTCAGTGTATGCACAATAAACGAAACTACAGACATGATATTACTGAAATTTAGAAACCCCAAGTTAGCTAACTCAATTCTCTACAACTTCTATGCGGACCCCATTGGCAAATTATAATATTATCAATGAGTTTGAATATAAAACATTTAGTTTGCAAAAATAGCCAGAGAACAATATTTTCGAAAATACAGCACCTTAGTAAAATGGCAACAACTCAAGCTACACAACTCCAATTCATACAAACTCAAAACCTACAGAATCTACAAATGGAAATATACAAATGTCATGCAGATCATTGTTGCATATAATCACGTTTAGGTCATCAAAACAGAGCACACATTCAACATTTAAACACAAACCTGTTTTCATAAAAACTCGGTGTACATCCCGCTTAGAAAAATCATATAAAATCAACTAGAACTCCAAATTGCATAATTCAAATTCCTACAGGCAGCATTCATAATATACTACATTTGTCATGAAGAATTCATTTTCATACAGGTACGTTAAGATCATCAAAAACAGCCATGAACTAAGGTCAAAGTTTCTGCCCGAATTTATAAAACTGCATGCTTGTCTAACTTTGAAAATTCATATAAAATCTATTTCAACTCCAAATCATGAAATTCCAAAACTTACTGAAACCTAGCTCAGAGCACTACAAAACTCAAGAAGAACACTTGTCCAAGAAACATATTCTTGGTAAAAAAAACAGAGCACAACTGCGGCTCAAAATTTGGGTTTTTATGCCTTTAACAACTCAAAACGTTCATACAACACATAGCCTCGAAATCACGTAAATTACACGTTAAGCAAGCCTCGATATCAATACGTTTAGACATAAACATTCGATATATCGAAAACACGTTGTCTGAGGTCCAACTCGGTCTTATTAAACACGATAGAACAATAAAAACTTATGATTTCACTTGAATTGCTATGTATTTTCATTTGATAATAATGAGCAACAATACAAATTCAGTCTGGGCTCGAAAGAATACCTCATTAGAAAGTTTAGAAATAAACCTACAACTTTCATGAAGATCACATTTTCATTTGAGCACATTAAGATGCAACAAATAGGTCAAACAATTAATACACACATGCTGTCGAGATTCGTTAAACTGCTCGCGCGATAATTTTTGTAAAAACCATAACTCACTCGATATAACTCGGATTTACGAAATTACAAATCGCGCTTAATGGCAACAGGATAAACTACATTTTATGTGAAGAACATAACTTCATAAAACGAGTACTTCAGGGTCATTATAGCAGTATAACAGAGGTAGCAATTTCGCATGTCATACACAAAACAACATTTAACATCATGCTTCGAGCTAATATGAATTCACTCTTGCTAAGACGCAAGAGACATCAAACATACAATACCAGAGGTTGAACAGAGGACATAAACATCCATAATACTGGCAACCTATAAAACATCGACTCATCCCATACTTTTCGAAACCTGGCAAAGGTCCGAAGAAGGCGAATACATTCCCGGTTCTCATTGACCGGGTCCTCACTTGGAGACATTGAATAGAATTATATAGCAAGGAAAACTTCTATGGGCATAACTTATCTCGATAACAACATACTGAAACTCGTAACAAGGAACCTCTAAAGTCCGAACTTAACTCTATATCACTAAAGTTCACATTAAACCAAAGGTGGATAGATTTCCTAAGCCCCAAATAATTACATGATATATATATATATATATATATATATATATATATATATATATATATATATATATATATATATATATATATATATATATATATCCATTCACATCACAGGTAGTTTTATTGCTACTTATGTAAAAATACAAAATTCACATTATAAGTATTTTAATTGATTCTTGTAAAACATACCTTTAAGCAGCGGGGCATGACGAAGACTAGTGGTCATAACATAAGGTCTAATCACATAATCACATATAAACTAGTATACAGAAACACAGACTGGCTCTGATACCAAACTGTAACGCCCCACTTTATTTTGAAATATTTATCGAATTTATTTATAAAAATCATAATAAATTTTTCGCAAATCACAAATTAAAATTAAAACTCAGTAGGCGCTACTTAACTACCAAGAACCTTTAACCGAAAATACAAACACATCAGATAAAATCGGTACATGCTGGACTACTAGTTATAAAACTTCGCTTGCATTCAATAAGTTCCAAAACTAGGATAACAAATCATAATCCAAGGTTCAAAACGACGTAGTCAAAATATCCCAAATCGAACAGGAAAGAGAATCCTAAGTCAACATAAGTTCATAAAAATGGAAGCAATGATAGTCATAAGAATAATAAACCAGACCACCGCTCGTCTTTTCTTGTCACCCACCAACTACTTAACCTGCATCCGTGAAGAGCAGGTGGGAGTGAGTACAGTTGGAAAATATTGTACTCACACTATGCATATGAACAACATCAGAATATGTTAAGATGGTATAGTCGCAGCATGAACATAAACAATAATATCATCATGTCTCATCTCTAGTCACATCTATGCTCATCAAATCTCAGCCATGCCATATCAATGAAACATGGGAGTGCGTGCCACATCATTGACACGGCCTTCTCATAGGTCTTAAAGAGATTGACCTCGTAAGGGTAACCGTATTTCATCATACGGGGACAACCGTACCGATGGCCATCAAGCTCACATCGATAGGCTACATGCTCACATGCATACATAGATCATACCGGTTAAACAAATTTAAACACACATATGCATAGGTATTTTAGAATAACTAACCCACCTGGATATTCAGAACGGAACTGAGAGTCGTCGCTTATGTAGAAACTCGAGGGCTCGGCTCCTCAGAATCTACATAAAAATAAGCGATATTCGGATAAAAAACTAATTCTTAACTTGGTAACTAATTTACCAATTTGAAGGATTTACTAGCTTAAGATTCGCGACTTATAAAATCTTTTCTTCTATTGCTTAGATGTTGGAACTCTCGACTCGGACTTATAAAGAAACATATCTCGAAAATACTCTTTAAAGTCTAAAATCTAATCACGTAAGCCACGTACATCAGATAAAAGCATATAATTCAGTCAAAATATAAGCATATAAAAAAATATCACATAAACTGGTTTCAAAAGCATGCATAGAACAAAGTATAAACACATCCACACAAATTTTCTTTTCTTTCTCTTCTTCTTATGCATGAATCATTTTAGGGTAAAATAAACAGAGTTAATCTCCAAAATTAAGCATGCTTCCAGCCTATAATTATAGCGACAAAACTCATGCAGCAAAGCAAAACATAAGGCTCATAACATAACAAGAACACCCTTCAAATGATACCAAAGTTTAAGCATGTCGTTATAAACTTTGAAATCTAGTTTAAGTTCATACTTATACACATAATGAGAGCTCAAAATACACATACAGGATCAAGTACCAATCAGTCAAACAAAGCATACAAAACACATGATAAAACCTTCGTTTGCTTCTTTTTTTTCTCACATATTAAACCACATGGTAATGCCGATTTAACTGAGACATAAAGGCATTTAAATCACCAATATACCAGGTAATTAAGCATCATATCAGAGGTCTAATACTCTAAAATCGCAGCAACTCAAAGCACATATTTCGGAACCCGGCAAGGCTCCGAACAAGGCAATATGATCCCAACTCATCAAATAACTTGGAAATAAATATCCGACCCTTATAAACATCAAAAATATCAATTTTTCAGAAGAAAATACACGTGTAATTCGAGAATCCAACATCATCTACGAATACTCAAATATCATGGCCTTTCCTCCTGAACTCATCAATTTCAAAAATTCTCAACTCAACGAACCTCAAGCCCTATTAAATCCTTTAAAATACACTCCAAATATTTAAAAGAGGTTTAAGCCGTATACCTTCATCAAGGATTTACAAATAATGGCTGAAAAGAGACGGGAAACTGCTCGACCGAACTCGGAAGTTGCCATTCGCTACCTCCTCTCGAGCGGACAACTCAAGGCTGATGGGGCTGCTACTCGTGAGGAAAACTCCGAGCACAAAGTAGCCGCAAGGTACTGCTGCTCGTTAGAAACTCCATAGGGCAAAAATAGGGCTGCTCGATAAAAGCCTCGAACGGCTGCCACTATTCTCGCACGTGTAAAAGTGGAGAGAATGATGTAGAGCTTGAATTGTTGTATTTTTCAATGAGGATTACAAGGTATTTATACAAGCCAAAAGAGATGAAAGAAAGAAAAGAAATCAAAGGACCTAATCTACGAGATTTACCATATCATCTAATTGATACAACCTAATCTATACCATATCAACAAGATACAATTGCCATATTTATTGTATAAGAATATCACAAGATATTTTCTCAATACTCCCCCTCAAGTTGGAGCATGAAGATCACAAATGCCCAACTTGCCGAGAATGCCAGATAAGGAGTCACGACCTAAAGCCTTGGTGAAACAATCCGCTAACTGACGGTTGGAAGAAACAGGACGTGGAACCAAAAGCTCGGAAATAATGTGGTGGCGAATAAAATGACAATCAATCTCAATGTGTTTTGTGCGCTCATGAAAAACAGGATTCGAAGCAATGTGGATGGCAGCACAATTGTCATAAAAAAGAGGGACTGGAACTGATTGACAAACATGCAGCTCATCGAGAAGACGGACAAGCCAAACCAATTCACTAGCTGTTGATGGCATAGCCCTATACTCAGCTTCAGCAGAAGAGCGAGATACAATAGATTGCTTCTTGGAACGCCAAGAGATCGGAGAATCACCCAAGAAAACAATAAAGCCAGTAGTGGAGCGACGAGTGGTCGGACATCCTGCCCAATCAGCATCACAATAGGCGCACAACTGAAGAGAACTAGAAGAAGGGAAGAGGAGACCCTGACCAGGAGCATTCTTCAAGTAGCGCAAAACACGAAGAGCAGCTTCAGAATGAGGGATACGTGGCTGGTGCATAAATTGGGAAAGAACATGGACTGCATAGCTGATATCGGGACGTGTGACAGTGAGATAGGGAAGACGACCAACGATGCGTCGATAACGTCTAGGATCATCAAATAACTCCCCAGAGTCGACAGAGAGATGTTGCTGCTGCTCCATGGGGGTCGAGATCGGACGGCAACCAAGAAGACCGCATTCTTGGAGAATATCAAGCACATATTTTCTCTGGCTGAGAGCAATACCCGTAGAAAGCGCGAGCTACCTCAATACTAAGAAAATATTTTTAAGGTGGAGAATCTTGGTAACATCATTGTCGGTTACAATGATATCGTCAACATAAATAAGAACAACCATAAAAGAAGACCCATTCGAATAAAGAAATAATGATGAGTCGGATGAAGACTCGTGAAAACCAGCAGTAGTAAGAGCTTGAGCAAGCTTATGGTACCAATTTCGCGATGCTTGACGAAGGCCATAGAGGGATTTCTGAAGCCGGCAAACACGCGTCTCCCCCTGTTTGGCAAAACCCTGAGAAATCTTCATGTAAACTTCCTCATGTAAGTCGCCATGTAAAAAGTCATTAGTGACATCGAGCTGATGGAGCTCCCATTGACGGATGGAGGAAAGAGCTAAAAGGCAACGAACAGTAACGAGCTTAGCGACGGGAGAAAAGGTCTCATGAAAATCGACTCCTTCAATTTGAGTGAAGCCTTTAGCCACCAAACGGGCTTTATAACGGTCAACATTGCCATCAGGATGAAACTTCACTCGATAGACCCATTTAGAATCAATAGCTAGCTTTCCAGGGGGGAGAGGTACGATACTCCACGTGTTATTAAATTCTAGAGCCTTGATTTCAGTAGACATAGCATCTCCCCAATGTTTATGTTGAACAGCTTGTCGAAAAGAAGTGGGCTCATCTGTAGAAGAGATGGCCGCTAACAAGGCAACATGCGACTTTGAAAAGGCAAGAGTAGACGATGGATTATTTGGAAGGAGGGAAGGTGGCAATGTGTAGTCGTAATCGTAGGGACGACGTGGCAATTGGCGGGTCCGGCGAGATGGTGTTTCCGATGATGGAAAAGGCAATGATGAGGATGACCCGTTTGATGCAGAAGAACCAGGACTAGGTGGTGCAGGTGATGAGCTGGGCGTGGTTGTGGATGAGGTAGTCGGAGAAGAGTGGACCACAGATAAAGGAACCGGATCAATGGCGACATTACGAACTTGACAGTCAACATCTAAAGAGGTAGAGACCAAGGGTGCAGAAGTGGAAAAAGGGAATTGATCCTCATGAAATGTCACATCTCTGGAAGAATAAATGAGGTGACTGTCTAGGTCATAAATGCGGTAGCCCTTTTGACCATGTATAACCAACAAAAATACCTGGTTTACCACGAGCATGAAACTTATCTCTGGGTCTACTAGTGACATTAGCATAGCAGAGACAACCAAAGCTACATAAATGATCATAAGAAGGAACATTCCCAAAAAGAAGTTCATAAGGAGTTTTATTATGCAGAACAGATAATGGCATTCTATTGATCAGGTAGGTAGCAGTTAAGATGCATTCCCCCCAAAATTTAAGTGGTAGACTAGCATGGAATCGAAGAGCTCTAGCAACATCAAGAATATGTCTATGTTTGCGCTCTACCACCCCATTTTGTTGTGGAGTGTGTGCACAACTAGTTTGACGATCAATTCCATTTTCAAAATAATATTGCAGCAAGTCATCATGAGAAAATTCTAAACCATTATCTGAGCGAATAGTCTTAACAGTAGTGCCAAACTGAGTGCGAACCCAATTAAGGAATAATATCAAATAGCGTTTGGTCTCAGATTTGAATTTCATAAGAAAGACCCAAGTTGCTTTACTGTAATCATCAACCAAAGTAAGAAATAACGAGCACCAGAGTGAGAAGGGGTGTGGTAGGGACCCCAAATATCACAATGAAGGAGGTCAAAAGTGTGCAAAGGTTTATTGACATTACTAGGAAAAGGGAATCGTGAGTGTTTGGCCTTAGATCATGCATCACAAAAAGAGACTGAATGATTACTAGAAATAGAAATTCCAGAAACTAAAGGTAGACGACCAATGGGCATGTGACGAGTCGATGGTGCCATAAACCAGCTGTGTTGTCTTTGCGTGCCAACAAGACCTTCCCACCATCGCCAGTTCCCACACCTTCCAAATAATATAATCCATCTCGTACTCTACCCACTCCTATCAGCTTCCTCGAACGTAAGTCCTGTATGAAGCAAAAATCAGGCCCAAAAGTGAAGAAACAGTTCAAATCCCGAGTCAATTTGCTGACAGATATAAGATTAAATTTAAATTGTGGAACTCCCAAAACATTCTCAAGATATAAGTCAGGGCCAAGATTGATTCTCCCAGTAGCTTGGACAGGAATATGATCTCCATTTGGGATTTGAATGTGAATTGGATGAAAGGGTCTGCGAGGATTAATTATGGAGTACATCATATGAGTACTGTGATCAGTGGCGCCAGAATCGGCTGCCCAAGGTATCTTACCACTAGTAGAGGGGGCCGACGGTAGAGGTTGTAACACCCCGCTTATCAGAGTAAATTTTTCGCAACTTTTATTTCGAAATTACTTATAACTCTTTCGAAATCTTTTTGCGAATAACT
>BKCP01006993.1:228925-264846 GCA_008636005.1 Striga asiatica | reverse complement strand
CCGCACAGCCCGCGCCCAGCAGCGCCTAGTACCGTGCCCGGTCGCACCCAGCTAGTGCCCAGCGCCGTGCCATGGCCCCAGCAGGCCCGGCACGGGATCGAGCCCGGCCAGTCCGAGTAGCCCGTGACCAACCGGTCCAGTGTGACCCGGTGGTCCAACCGGGTCCAGTCCAGCCCGACCCGGTTCAGCCAGTTAGCGAACCGGCTGGTTTAGCCGGCGGTTCGAGTCCGTTTTGGTTCGTGATTTTCGGTCCGAGTCAAATTTAAGTATTTTTCTGAGCCAAACCAGATCAGTTAAGCATATCAGTATAATTTCCGGACTTAGAATTATTTCTGTGAACCCTTAGAGCGTTCCTTTATATCCGGATGAGTAATCTGATAGAGTAGAGCATCCTAGCATATTTTTGAGCATATGACGAGCATGGTACTTAGTATATTTGTTTGCTTATATTTTTATGTAGCTTGAGGAGTCAGCTACCAGCACAGCCGCACTTACTTATTTTCGAAACCGATCAGGTGGTGACCCAGTCTGGGTTATACATTGAGTTTAATAGTCGATATCACGTTCAGGTATGTATATGAGTTTTATCCACTTTGGGTTAAGGCCAAGTTTGCCTTCCCTCAGTTCTGGTGGTGGCCCAGTTTGCCCTAGTTATACCATCAGAGTGTGCACACGGTTACCGGCCAGAGTGTTCCGGGAGTTACCCGCCAGAGAGTTCCGGGAGTTTCAGTTTACTTATATATACCAGCTTGTGATATCATTATTAATATTGCTGTTTACTTCAGAATGGGTTTTTATGGAGTACAAGTGGACCGTACTCACCCCCACTTTATATTTTCAGATGACAGGGTCGGCGGGCAGGCGTGAGACGAGCTGTGGTGGTGGTCGTCGTGAGTTCCGCACGAAAGCTGTTCCCGGGACATTTGTTTAAACTGTTTGTAAACTAAATAATTCCACGCATTTCAGACTTCCGCTATGCTTGTATTTATTTTCGAACATGCATGATGCTATTTTCAGACTTAAATAATTTTACCCGGTTCGCCAGTACGAACGGGTCCAGACTAATATGCATGATTCGTAAAAATATAAACCTGAATTCTTTAAGTCTAAACCAGTTGTTAGACCTAGGTTAAAGAAACGGGTTTTTAAGCAGAAAAGTCCTTAGCAGCATCCCGAGATAGTTTGCAAATGATTTCGAAAAATTTATAAGCGTTTTCGAAAGAGTTAAAATTTGCGAAAAATTGGCCCTAGTTAGCGGGGTGTTGCACCCAATCCCGACGGAAGATATGGCGCTGCCGATAAAAGACTTTACCTCCGTTTATAATGATTGGTTTTAGCATCGATTCGAACACCTGCTTCCTACATCTATTCTGCTAAAGGTCGTTGCACCTCCTGTTGGGATATGTGAGGATCTCGTTATATATAAGTCACGAATTCAATAGCAAACGTAAACATATGTACAACGGATACTAAATGTTTGACGTAGAAAACTTTCGGCTTAAAATTTTCTGAATCTGACGGATTCGGGGTGACCGGGAACAGCTTGTCGGAGGATCGCCGGGATCATGAATGGAGGCAGGATCAGCGGCGTTGGCTCGTCGGACAGTTGTGGTGGCGTCGCAGGGGCTGTCCGTGCATCGCGGCGTCGTGGGCCAGCTGTCGTCGTGGCTTGCATCGGCTTCGGCTGGCTCACGGTGGTCGTCCGTCGGCGGTCGTGCAGCTCACGGCGGCGGTTGTCAGACTCACAGTTGTCGGCGATCGCTTTCTCCGGGGTTGATGAATATGTGTCTCGGTTACCTCGGGATCTTCTACCGTATTACTCAAACACCTCTTCAACTTGTACCGATGGAGCAACAAGAATAAGATAAAGCTCGAATGGAATTCTAGAGAGAGAAGAGAGAGAGACGAGTTCGGAGTGTATATTACACGATGGGATTTTTCTGTTCTCTTCTATATCTATTCCTTGAGCTTAATGATGTATATATAGAGCTACAGTAGAGATCCTTAGGAGAACAGGATTAGGGTTCTTTAAGTAATGGACTAACTGTGGGCCAGGCCCACTCCTCCAATTAATTAAATAATATTACGGTCCACTAACGTAATATTATTGCACTCCCTTTCTTATCCCAAATTACATTTGAGACTCCAATAATAATTACCCGAATTACCTCCCCATGTTTAAGATATAATATCCATTAGTTAATTCGATTACTGACAATCAAGAATTAATTAATATATTATATTACCAAAACTAGCGCTCGTTTATCACATTATTACTATGCTGGAATTCAATCCATCTGCAAGGTTTAGCATAACAATCCTTCATGAACTTACTTCGGGGACACCATCAAACTAACGCACATGGTGACCGTAAATATCCTAACAGCACATCATACATGCAGCAATATTACCCAAGACAGTAAGATTATTGATGCAGCGAACTGAATCTCACCCAAGTGAATCAAAGTAATAAATACTGCATGTATATGTATGTTTAATATCCTACGGGTTAAGAGAACGCAACCGAGGCCTATTTCATTTACGACGATCAGTATAAAATGAACTTCTCATCTCTGGGATCCTGTTTAATACATAATTGTACTAGTGCAACTAATTAGTCAAGAGCAATTGTACCGTTGACACTACAACCGTTCTGATGGGGTGTTCATTTCCATCTAGGTTGTGAACCACAATTCTTGTTTCGCAAGTGACTGATTAGATGATCTTTTGTTCACCCGCTAATGAACCATCTTATTTAAATGCAAAACAACAGAACATAGAACTTGTTTAATCAAACATGATTCTCATTCATAAAGGGCAAATGTGCAATATCATCTAAAGCCAAGTTTTCAGTATATAACAACAACACCTCCGACCCCTCGCCCTGAGTTGGGAGACGATCGTCTTTACTGAGAGGCTTCCAAAAATGGCAAATTCCCAACTAGCTCGGTCTGCCGATTTATTACCGACGGAGAAAAGAGTGATGTTGGGGGGGCCTTAGCGAGCTGTTTGGCGATGGCCGGCCCTCAGCGCATACGTCAGTTTATTTGGCTTGTGTTTAAGGGTCGTCTCATGACTAATGTTGAGAGAGGGCGAAGACACTTAGCCTCGTAGTTGTGCTGCCATAAATGTCCTACTCGTTAGGAAACCCTTCTTCATGTCTTCAGGGACTGCCCTTAAGCTAATCAAGTTTGGCTCCGACTGGTTCCGATAAAGGCGCAGCAGAAGTTCTTTCAGTTCGATCTAGAGGCTTGGCTTACAACCAACCACTTTAATCTCCCCAGCACCCTTGCCGATACCAAAAATTGGGAATGTATGTTCAGCGTAACTCTGTGGAAATTATGGAACTGGAGAAACATCTCTATCTTTCAAGACCAAGGGATGGACGCCTTTGGCAAAGTTAAGGAAATCAGTGCTTATGTCAACAGTGTTCTACATTTCGTCGAAGGGGTTATAAAGATTGGTATAGGGTCATCTCTTGTACAATGCCTTGTCTGATAGGAACCTCTGCCGAGCTCTCGGAAAAGGTGAACTCAGATGGAGCACATAATATATCCTCAGGTATGGCCTATTCGGGCGAATGGCTCGGCGGCTTCATGATGAACATTGGGGAATGCTCAATAATCAGAGCAGAGTTATGGGGTTTATTCCAGGGCCTTAACTTAGCATGGAGTTTGGGGTATCATCGAGTAGAAGCTGAAGTCGACAACTCTAGCATCGAGGGTTTCGCAAATAATTGTGAGAATATATAAGGGGTCCATTCGGGGTTGATCATAGGGATAAGAGAGCTTCTCAGTCGAAACTGACTTCTAAGTCGAAACTGACAAGTTAAGATTTCTCACATTTTTCGTGAGGCGAATTTTGCTGCGGACTACTTAGCGTCTCACGCGACCTCGGTTTCTCTAGGTTTTCATAGGCTTCCGGCCCCACCCACAGGTGTCGTTCCGTGGCTTAAGCACGACGTAAGAAGTGTCTCTTACCCACGAAATATTTGCATTTAGCCTCTCGCGAGTTATCTCCTCTCATTTTAACCAAAAAAAAAAAGGTTATCTATTGAACATCGAATTTAGAAACTCCTAAATTATCTGAATTCTAACCTAACTTTTGAACCACGAAAAAGGTTAACTGCACATTTCAATTGCGAATTTCTCTCTATTGCTCCATTTTCTTCCTTTCGCAGCATATGTTTTCAGGAAAGGATTTGGCAGTATATAAAGGAGCATGAATTATATGCAACTTTGAGTTGTACTTCTTATGTGAGTTTTATTTCCACTAGTATGCGATCCCGCGATCCTGTGTACATGCACATATGCAAATAAATTTTTATATGTTATATGTGTGTGTATATAGTATTTAAAATTATAACTTAGATAATGAGTATAACCAAAAATTCTATGTAGTCATCGGATGATTTTCTTATGGAGCCATCCACCACTTAAAAATGAATGATATAAATATAAACTATTTAAATCTTTGAGCATATCAGTAATTATAATTTTGATAATGAGCATATCACTAATTTATTGATTTTTGTATTTTGTGTTTAATAAAATATTATTGTATAATTCTTTTACACATTTTCACAACATAAAATAAAAATCCAAAAATAAAAAACTGATTTTTTTATTAAATTAAATCAGTCCAATCAAATTTGCTAATATATGATTTCAAACTAAGAGTTTAAAATAAAATAAAATAAAATTTAGTTAAGTGTGTGAGAAAATGCAAATTACCAAAATTATGTAAGAATATTAAAAATTACATTACATATAAAAGTTAAAATAATATTGATTGTAGCATTTAGATAAAAGTGGAATACAGTGAAGAAAAATATAATATTAATGATAAATTTTTGTAACGTCTTTTGGAGAGAAAACAAAAGAGGTTTTATTAATTGCTTTGTTAAATGCTATAGATTAGATGGGATAGTCATGATGTTAGTATGGCTCAATCAAAGCAAATGTCCCATTTCATTTGATTGAGTCGTGCCAATATCTTGTTTGTTTCCATCATATTAATCTTAGAAATAGTTTGAAGTTGCTATTTATCATGGTTTTTATAATCCATCGGGTGCGAAGATCATGAAATGGTATGTATTTAATTCAATCGATTGTTTGACATTCTCTTGTTCAATTTGAATTTATGTGTTGCTTAAATTGTATAGCATATGTTAACGTCAGACTTTTATAATGTTGTTATATTTTAGAATTATAATATTACAACTGTTTCATAAAACAACACTTATTTTATTCAAACCACATATCAAGCCCCACATGCACCCTGAAATCACCAAAGTCAGTGACTTGATTGATGATACTGGGAGGAGATGGAGGAAAGAGATTTTGCAGGACATGTTCACTGGACAAGTGCAGGAAGCAATTCTGAAAATCAAAAGCCTTAACCCGGATGAAGAAGACAGATTGGTATGGCAATGTGGAAAAAATGGTAAACACTCTGTGGTTGCCTCATATGATTATCTGGTGAATGAAAAATGGAAGACCCTTGATATTGCTGAGCTAGCAAAGGACATTCAACAACTACGAAAATGAGGCAAAGACTTTGGAAGCTAAAGATCAAGGGGAAAATCAAACACTATCTGGAAGTGTTTGAACAACATCCTGCCTCTCAATACCAACCTAGCCAAGAAAGGAGTGAAAATTGACCCTATGTGCAAAATCTGTGGAGAAGAGTCAGAAACAATACAATATTTGTTCTTCAACTGCCCCAAAGCCTCAAGGATATGAGCACTGGCTCCAGTTCAATGGGATGGATTGCAACACCTCTCAGATAGTTTCTCTCATTGGTGGACTCAGATCAGCTCAATTCCTAACTCTGAAGCTAATGATGCCAGAATGCAACTCACAGCTTATTTACTTTGGTGGATTTGGAAAGCACGAAACTTGTGGGTCTTTCAAATTACCTGGAGAACAGAGTTAGCAGTGGTGACAATAGCTCTTGAAGAATGGTTTGAATTTAGCAGGGTGTAGCTGCTCTTGGGTTATTATTGTTTCTTTGCTCATGTTTTATGGCCAGTCAGTTAGGTTTTATTTCTCACTGGCTGGTAGTTTGTTAATGTATTCTTAGATTATGTAGTTTTTGGTTTGGCTGTTGTTTAGGTGAGCTAGACTAGGGCATTGGCCAAAGGTTTAGCTCCGTTTGCAGTAGTTTATTGCAGGTGGGGAAACACTCATGGTATCTATGCTTTGTCATTAGCCAGGACTTGTTAACCTCTGAAAACCGAAACGGTCATCGAACCGGTGAAGCTACCGGTTCAATGGTTCACTGGTCGGACCAGTGGTCAAACCAGTCGAACCGGTTTAATTAATATATACTTTTTTTTATTTTATATGTATACTATATAATTGTATATATATTTCTCATTATTTTTCTAGTGTATATTGATATTTTTCTAAATAAATAAAGGAAAAAATAAATAAAGAAATGTCCATAGCCTAATTATTTAGCTACCATGATATTATAATATTAATATTTAATACTTTTTTCATAAAAATTAATGTGATTAGTGAGGTCAATAAGGCAAAATTAGTCTTTAAAACTTTTCTAATTTTGAAATTTATCCATCTCTGAATGTACACCCAATGGATATTTGATCCATATTGATGCGCCAATGTCTTTTAAAAACTGACAAATTAATTAGTTTTTAATTTGGGCTTCAATTGAGTGTAGGATCCAAATCCAAAGCTCTCCAAATAGAGATTTGTACGGCCAAGCAATAATTATTTGTATGGCCCAGCTATAATGGCCCAAGAAATTCAGCGACCCTTTAACAGAGAATGTCCCATATCGGAGAAGCAAACAAAAAAATTACACTATTTAGTAACTAACTACCTATGAGCAACTTTAAGTACTGGACCGCTCTGCCGGATTAACCTTTGTTGGTTATGACTGGTTTATTTAGTTTTTATCCGGTTTTGAGTCGTAACGATTTTATGACACAAACCGGACTGGTGTACTAGCTGGTTTCCGGTCGTTTTCAGAACAATGTGTTTTATGGCCTGTCAGTTAGGTTTTATTTTTCACTGGACTGGTAGTTTGTTAATGTATTCTTAGATTATGTAGTTTTTGGTTTGGTGGTTGTTGAGGTGAGCTAGACTAGGGCATTGGCTAGTGGTTTACCTCCTTTTGCAGTAGTTTATTGCAGGTGGTGAAACATCCATGGTATCTATGCTTTGTCATTAGCCAGGGCTTGTTAACCTTCAGGCAGTAGTTTTTTATTTTGTTCTAGGGCACTTTAGTGTACCTCTCTTTCAGTCTTGTGGTTGTGTATTGGCTACTTTTTTTTTTTTTAGTTGTGTATTGGCTACTTAGTAGAGTCTTGAGGTTTGTGTGGTAAATTATCTTAATACACAAAGATAAAACTATCAAAGTTATTACTTTTACCAGCAAAAGAAAACTTAAGAACATTAACCCGACTTCCGATTTTGTAATAGCTAGAGAGCAGAACATATAAAACACAAGAAGGGAAAAATGATGGAGTGAGAATGAAGAACAAAGTGTGCGCTTTTCCTGGAGACTGGGGAATAAGATGATAATATTGCAGGATCAAAATAAAGTAACAAAAACAATAAGCAAACATGACCTCCCCAGAACCAATATTGTTTACATACCATTTATACTGACCATATTAATGTATATGTTCACGTCAAGTACATTTCTACAAACCATTTATACTCATCATCAGAAATCTCAAAAACTCGATAACTCTTTCCCCATCACTTCCAAGCAAAAAGAGAGGTTGATAATAATAAAATGTGCTACTCCAGTTGAGGCGGGGGACAGTAAGACATAACTAGATAAATGGCACTATATACATGTTCACTGCATGAAACTTCACTGTCTCCACCATACAAGCTCGATTTCGCACGTCCAATTTCCCCAGCACAGTAACTTCCTCCGAAAGCAACTCCTGGGAAGTTGCTTATGAAAGGGGCGCTATCGACACCCGCACTTCTGAAAAAGGACTCACCTCGACCACAGCAAGAGAATATAATGCCACCAAAGACTCGTCTCTTTTCACAATCCATCTTTAGCTCACGGAGCTCATCACCAACCTTATTGCAAGATGAAAGAGCAAGTTTTGAGTCTGAGATGTAGAAACGGAAGGGGTCGGTGGTTGTTATGCCAACAGAATTAGCAAACAGATACTCTTCGTCACCTCTGGAGAAATAAATGTAATGGTTATGATCATAAGTAATTGTGTATATATATATATATATATATGATTAACCACAGCCATCCAATCAGCTAGATCAAATTGATATCAAGTGGTTAGAGAAATTATACATCTCCATTCTTCTAAATATGCATCACGGAATGTGTAAATTTGCATTGATCAATTTCTAAATGAGCAGCCATACAGTGATTTTGAATTTAAATGCTTATTTTTATTACTCTCCATTAGATTCTCGCTTCTATTAAAATTACTCTATATTTGTTGACGTACACAAATACGTATAAGATAAATTACACCATATTACTCCTCACAATCTAAGAAATAGAACTCATATCATTTTGGCTACGTAAAATTTTATACTTAAGAGTTCAAATAATAATTTTTTTATGAAAACCTAAACTGTAAATCGAATAACAATTCTGCAAATTTAGACATTTGTTTATGAACATTTAGAAGTATATCAATGAAAGACAATAGTAGTACATTACATTTACAGGTTTGGTTTCTACATTTAAAACATATTTATTAGTCCGCCACCACCCATAATTTTAATGCACATTCAAAAGTTCGTTGAATCCATTAATTAGTTAATCCATCATATCTAAAGTTAATTTTAACAACTAGGATTTGGCCTTAAGTTCCTATTTTTAGGATTAAAGTCAAGAAAGACACTTTAAGTAGAGAGTAAATTTAAATAACATAAGACTTGGAAATTACCCCAGAACCTCATGGAATTCAAGGAATTGCATCTGTCTTACTCTTTCCATGCGAACTGAGCATTTTCTTCTTTTTGTTACTCCAATGTAGAAAGCAGGATACTGAATACGATCTCCAAGCTGCCACAGTTATTCAGAATTTCGATAAGAATTACAGAAATCGGGAAGTCTTAATATGCTTATACATTATATCTTTCGGATTAAGAACAAAATTCATCCAGCGCATGGAAACTTGATCCAGAATATCTTTTAGCATACATCAACTTCTAAGTGTCAAGACCAAGCCAACTCAAGAAAAAACGTGTGAGAACACAAAAATCTCGACTGTCTTTATTTCATTATAACCTACAATTATGGTGACTAAAAAAAGAGCTTTGATTTTACTTCCTTCACAATCTACAGTGACAGCTGACTGTTAAATTCAATTCATTTCTTTGGACTGGTCATGCATTAACCAGAGAATGCCAATGTGCTAGAAAGTGGAAAAAGGCTCAACTTGTACTGCAACTTTACCAACAAAGCCAGACATCTGCTGGTTCACAACACAAACTGGTTGAACATAACTTGCTATGTGAATAACTGTGAACCAAAAACATAATCCTGACAGTTGCCTTCTTTTTACTAACAATAAAGTAAGGTACAAATCTGGGATACCTCGTCATAGATTTCATCTAATATAGCTTGGCCATCAAGAGGGTTACGAACTGTTTCTCTAGATGCTGTGAGCCAAGTTGAACTTTTAATACATTTAGCACAAACTGCCTTGTAAGTGTTTCCAACAGGTGATATGCCAGCTGAGAACATGGTATGAAATTGAGTTTCCCCAACACCTGCATATTAATATAGACATCTAAATCCATAAAAGAGATAAAGAAACATGCAGTCCCACAGGGAATGCAGCAATGTATTTATTCGTGTCTTGTAAACGTATATACTTTGCTCACACGGCAAAAATGAAGGATGACCTAACCTAAAGGCTTGTTCCTATCCCGTGCAAATACTAGGGAAACTGCCGCACAAATTGAATCAGGCAAACTAGTGTTATCGCTTCTTCTATGACATCGATATAAGAAGGGACTGCCTCCATCACCCACAACGAAGGTGTCCTCAGGGAACGCATAGTCTGAAAAATTACTCAAAAATAAACAAATGTTAGAAATGCATTTCAATATATATGAAAACACAAAATTAAAGTTTCTGATGTTTATTTAGACTTCATACACCTTTATTGCCTCCATGTTTATGAAAATACAAAAGTAGAGTTTCTGTCGTTTACTTAGATTTAGACTGCGTACACTTTCATTACCCTTTACTGCCATCTTAGTCCTCGGCATGAATATAAATAAAACGAAAAAACAAAACAGATATGGAGCTGTACCCCCAAAAAAAGTAAAATGGAAAAGAAAAAAGAAAACATTAATTAATTGCAAGCAATGTCCAGGAAAAACTTACCAATCTTTTGAAGAATGAGTTTGACATTTGCTTTCCGATCCTAGTACATCAAATAGCTTAATGTAAGAAGCAAACTGAAGAGTGATCCCTATTACAGACAGTATATATAAGAGCGACTAAAANGAATTACTAGCTTCCAGAGCACATATCTCAAATTGCCTCACCTTTAAGTGTGCTTAATTTTATTTTATTGTATTTAATTTTACGATAAAAATCTGAGAAAAAGTTTTGAAAAAACACTAGTAATATTTTTTCAGGTATTAGAAGGAGAAATTCGGACAATATAAATTAAGTCCAACGATGAAGGAACCATATCCAAGTAAGGACATTAATAATACAGAAGGAACTGTGCGGATTAGAAAGAACCCAGTGACAATGCCTATTAAGAGAATGTTTAACTCACCGCAAACAGTATGACTCCGGCAGGAACTGCTGAATCTGAAACTGCAGATGCAACTTCTCGGATACTCATTACAAAATCATCAATGAGATGACCTTGAGGTCCCTGTTCCTGTGTGCACCTCAAATTAAATATTACCTCATGTCACAAGTGAATATTTCAAAAAATATATCCAAAATGAAGGAAACTACACTTTCAACTATCAAGTGATCATTGGTACTTTGGTAGACACCACGCTGTTATGTTACAATCTCAGACAGAAAAACCTTATAACAACTAACGATAGGCCATTGTAGCTTTTTACCTATTTTGTACCGTATAAACATTAGATAATGAGATGAAATTGATAAGGTAAACTTTAATAAGTTTATTTTGCATTAGAGAGCTATATAAATCACATTTACCTTCTTTCTGCACAGCAAAGGGACTATAAGGGCCTTTAACCCTGGTAAAAATCCAACCGTTAGTATAATTCCCCTGTTAGTCTCTTCTGGTGGTTGCCCTTCCTGCTCCTCAGTTACTTCCCATAGTACCTAGACCAATATGTCAGACACATAATCTTAGGAATTATATTGAAGTGCCTAATTCAATAACATAATAAAACTATGTCAAAGTGCTAGAACAAAGGAGAGGAAATTGAAGCAGAAAGCAAATATTATATTGAGTAAAACCTTCTCTGTAAAGGATTTTGACTATATTGAGGAGAAATTTTCAGTGGACAATAAGGAAAAGGAAATTACCTCAACAAACTGCTCTGTGTGTGCATCCTTGCCTATGATTCCCTCTGACACATTGACAATTACAGGAATACTGGAACCAAGTTTTGCATCAATCTGAAAAAATGCCACTTTTTTTAACTATCATGTGAAAACATACATATACCTTTAAACTGATACTCATATACCAGTTCCAGAGCTGATTGTAAGCTAAAATGGGGGCCAATTGAAGCCAGTGCAAAATGAGGGCGAATGGGTTCTGATAAAACCTTGTCCATAACCTCATTCACAGCATTCTACAACCAAATGATAGAGGTGAGATGGAATAAAAACTAAACATGTACTCATAAATGTAATGACAGCAAAACAAGTTTTTTTCCTTACATTTAACTTGCACAAAGAGTCATAATGTAATTTCTGCTCTTAAATCGTCAACAAAACAGAGATTACTGTGATAAAGAAACCCAAGATACAGCAACTAAAAGTGTCAAAGTTTAGACCCTTTGGAACAGGACACTTGTGTATGGCATAATTTGTAGCAAAATTCGCAAGCTCTGAAAGAATTGTAAGACGATGATGCTAGCTTCGTAATTCTATGGCAATACCTATCATCACAAATGGACGGAAGTCTATAAACTTGAAAAAATAAAGTCCCAAAATCATAACTTGCTTCTAATTCATTAAGAATTAACATAATCATGGAACGTCAATGCCTCTGTTAGGAAATTAAACCACAGCTCACAATTAAAAAATGCACACCACTCAATAGAACCTAAATACATCCTATAGAACAAATGTTAGACGCCAGAAAGAATACAAATTATACTACCAAACACTCAATTAGAGTAGCGGAAAAAGAAACAGAACAGCAGAAGAAAGGTGAAAAAACACCTCCAGAGAAGAGTTAAAAGAGACGGCGGAGGAGAGCTTCGGAGAAGAGAGGATGCGGTTGCAGAGGGCGTTCCAGGAGCGGCTAACACACGCCGCCCAGGCGAAGTATAACGCCGGCAGCCGGCTGAGGATGTTTTGCATAAGATCATCTCCTAAATCATCGATCTCGGTGATAAAACCCGCTCTCGCTTTCGCCAATTTTCTCAGAGACCCACGGGACTGGTCTTCCATAGCGTCTCCGGCTAACTTCAGAGAATTGCGGGTTGCGGAAAATGCCTATCGATTGGTTTTGCCATAAAAAAAAAAAATGAAAGGAGTTGGCATTTGATTGTAATCCCCTTATATATTAATTCATAATATAAGTAGAAGACTAGCATGCTTATTAGAATTTGATAGATTTTAATTTACTTCCAAACCCTCTTATCTCCCTTAATATAATTTTCAAACGTGTTGAGCCTAAATGGTTGGCTCGCATTAGACACATTAGAATGGCGAAAAATGAAAGAAAAGTGTGGACTATCTCCTACAGGTATTGAAACTATTATTTTAGATGAGTATATTTTATGAGACTTACTTTTAAATTTTGTATTATATATAATATATGAAACTTACATATTTATAAATTAATTATTAGATTAAAGAATAATGTTTTATTTTTGTAAAATGCAAACAGTATATATTTCTTTGATTTTTTTTTTTATATATTCGATATCAGACACTCCATCTAGTCAAGCAAGAAAGTTCAGAAAGTCCTTTATAGATGCAAGGCGACAAAACGACATTGAGTGTACACAACTGATTTTATAAATGCAATAAAATGCTCAGGAGTTCCTAATCACATCTTAAAATTGAAAGTTGGTATTCTTGTAATGCTGCTTCGAAAAATGGATCAATCTTCTGGGTTGTGTAATGACACCAGGTGAGTGATCACTCGACCATTCTTTTTTTTTCCTAATCTTAACTAATTTATTATCTATCATTATTGTAATGTTTTTACTTTTTAATTAGAAATAAAAACTGATAACTTTAATAAATAATTATTATTTATTTTATGGGTTATGTAAAGACACCAGGTTAATCATCACTCGACTTGGAGATCGCATTGTTGAGGCTAAGGTTCTATCGGGAAGGAATATTGGAAGCAAAGTACTTATTCCGCGGATGTTATTGACTCCTTCTGATGTGAGATTGCCTTTCAAGTTTCAACGAAGACAATTCCTACTTATGGTTTGTTTTGCAATGACTATTAATAAGAGTCAAGGAGAGGCTAATCACATTGTCTAACGTCAGATTGTACTTGCCTAATCCTGTATTCAGTCATGGTCAACTTTATGTTGCATTATCTAGAGTTAAAAGTAGGAGAGACTTGAAAATTCTGTGTTGCGATAAGGATGAAAAAATTGTAAATAAAACAATTAATGTAGTGTACAAAGAAATATTACAAAATTTGAAATAATATCGACTTTGGTATTTTCTATTTTTGCACGTTTATATGACAATATGTGTTTTTTCTATTATTTTATGTTATTAATTTTTTTCTATTATATATATATATAGGATTTGGTTCAAATGAGAATCAAGTCTTAGTGTGAGACTCGCTATTTTTATTTGGACGTAGTGCTATCAGTGATTGTGTTTGATGCTATTTTTAACCAAGATGAATTTTGTTAAAAATAGCAACACAATTTTTGGTAGCACTTGTAAAATGATAGCATCATCTAATATAAAAAATAGCATCATACACAATTAAAAATAGCATAAAAAACGGTTCTCACACCAGAACTAGTTTTTATTTGAACCAGCCCCTATATATATATATATATATATGTAGGGTTGGGTTCAAGTAAGAATGATGCTCAATGAAAGAAATAAGAATAAATCTTGGTCATTAGATCGGATGATCAAATGGCTAAAAAAAATTCAACATTATACATTCATTAAGGGTAATATGGTATTTTTCCGCAACCCACACCACCACACAACCACTAACACATGGTCCCACTCGCCACCTCAACACTCCCTCTCATTCCCCCTTTCTCTCTCTGTTGCCATGTCACCACCCACCCACACATAAACACACGCACCCACACACAAAACACACGCAGACACACACACACACACAGACGCACACACACGCACACACACACAATCACATGCCGACACACACAACACGCACAGCATCTCGCCGACCGCCTTCGTCGGCACTGTCCACAACCACCGCCGTTCCAGCCGCCTACAACCACAGGTACTGCCACCTGCGACCGCCGGAATGTTCACCAGTCTTCCCCGCGAGTCGCGCTCCGGCAGAAGGCTTTATTTTTTTTTACGAATCGAGTTGCCGTTTTAGCGGCCTGCGACCGCCGGCAACTTCACCATTCTTCTTCGCGAGTCGCGCTCCGGCTAAAAGCGATTTTTTTTTCAAGACTCGAGGTGCCGTTTCAGCCGCCTGGGACCGTCTCCGCCACCGCCGCCTGCAAGACGCGCCGATTCCCGTTTCATATGATGCTGACAGCACCGCTAACCAGATCAATGGTCCTCCCGGAGCTTCGAACAGCGGCGAGAATAGTCTCGTCTATTCCAGCGACACCAACCGGCGTCGCCCCTACCTAGTGTAGCGATTCACGGCTTGAATGTCCGAGGCCTGAAAGTTGGAATCACTGTTTGGAGTTGGGGCATTGTTTTGAGAATTTGATGTGTTACAGGGGTGAAAATGCAATTTCATAATTTATAATATATTTCAATTTAGACCTTGTGTAAAATTGTAATTTTATAAAAGTTAAATAATGCACAAAATATATTAATTAAATGTGCATTATAACATGTAGACTTGCACATTAAAAAATACATATTATTAATATTTTAAAATTGAAAATACATATAAACAGTACTTGATCCATAAGTTGCACACTAATGGTATACAAAATGCACACTAATGGTATACGAAATGCACATTATCGTATGTGGGGATGAATATTATTAGTTTTGATATTTTATCAATTATGTATTTCCAACAAAAAAAAATAATATAAAATATTAAATATATTTTTATAATATAAATAATAAATCACTTAAATTAATTAGGGTAAACCGATTAACCATCGAACAAATCGACTAGTTCAATTTCGTTTAGTTTATTTTAGAGAAAAATATTAAAAAAGGAAAAGAAAAAGCATACACTGCAATTGCACAATAACGTTAGATTAATTGCACATTAATGACTATCAAATTGCACCACAAAAACCGAACCGACTGAACTAAAAATTCCCGGTTCAAAATCATAAAGACCATACCGATTGAACTAAAATTTCCAGCTCAAATTTTCTTATTCCGAGTCGATCATATGAATTTACTTTTTAAATCACGTATTTCAGTAGTTTCGTTTTAGATTATTTTGGAACAAAACGTTAGAAAACGCATATGCAGCAAGTGCACAATAGCGTTATATGGATTGCACTTTAATTAATGTCAAATTGCACAATAAAGACCGAATATATTGAACTAAAATTTTCGGTTCAAAATTTTATATTTTGTTTCGATTATATGATTTTACTATTAAAATCACGGTTATTTCCGTTTGATGCCGACTTTAATTTTTGAAATAAATAGTCAAACTGATCGGACTATATGAAAAATATTATTAGTTTTTATATATTTTATGTATCGTAATTGCACATTATGGTTATACGAATTGAACATTAATGACTATAAGATTGCACATTATCGAACAAAATGGACCGAACTAAAATTTTTGGTTCGAAATTTAATATTTCGGTTTGATTTTTTTTTTCTTTTTTCTTTTTACTTTTAAAAACTCGGTTGTTTATGTTCGATGTCGGCTTTTTTTTAATCTAAAGAACCGAACAACCTAATTATATAAAAGATATATATTATTATTATTATTATTATTATTATTATTATTATCATTATTATTATGTAAACATAACATTAATTTCCAGCTAAAATAAATATAACAAATAGTGAAAATCAAGTAAAACAATAAAATACTAACCATGTTTTGATTAATTAAAAATTTGACCAGGAACTAAATTGTAATATAACAAAACTTATAAAATTACAAAGAGGTCCCTATGTCTTATTAAATTCTCAAAAACATGCCCCCGGCTCTATCCCCCCCATCTGCAACATGTTCGACCAAATCATTGTGTTTGCTACCAACGTTGGCCTGCGACGGTCGGCTCCTACGTTCGCCGGCGATCTATCCAGCGAACGGCAAAAATTGGTTGAGATTCGCGTCACCATAGCGGCCAACGGCGGGGATGTTGCCGGAGGCTGGAGCAGGGGACTGCCGACAATAAACTTGAGGCACGGCAGCGTTCGTCAGACCAGAAACCTCAACTAACCGGCGTGCATCTTAGGCGGAGACTGACGACGGCCGTCTTAATGGCCCAACATTCTTGCGGCGGAAGCGCCGGCTAGGGATTCTCAGGTGTATGCGCCGTCCAGGGATGTGGCGGAAGGCGGGGATCGTGGCGGCGGCTGGTAGCGTGTGTGTGTCCGGCGAAGCAACGCGAAGGCGAGACTAGCGGGCGGCGGACGAAATGCGGTGGACGGAGTGTGGCGGACAACAGGTGGCGGTGGGTTGGTGGTGTCTGCGGTCTGCCTCGGTGCATTTAGCTGTGTTTTGAGGATGTGCACGAAGTGAGAGAGTGTAGAAGAGTAGTGTGTGTTTTAGGTGTGATTGTGTGAGAGAGAGTTAGTGGAGTTGGTGGTGGGGCCCATGGGGTGAATATGCAATGTCTAATTTTTATTTTTATTTTTAATACTGAGGTTCCAGGCTTGCGCCTGACTAGTCCTCGAGGAAACAACTCCGGCCCCTCAGACACTGCCTCCAATTAAACCGCGGTAGCCACACAATGGCTCTCAGGTACTTAATACCCTCAACTACCGCGCACAAGGAGTCGATCCCCAAGTGATCGCTCGCTGGCCCTCCCAGCTCCAAGTTGGCCCCACCTATCCAGCCGCTGGTTCCCATCGAAGTGATTGCTCGCTGGCCCCCCCAACTTCATGCTGGCCACCTATCCAGCCGCTGGTTCCCACCGAGTTTCAGCCTCCCACACTGCCGCTTCTAGTCCTCAGTATTAATTGTTCCACCATTGCGCTCCGGGGGGCTCGAACCCTTGACCACATGTCAAGGGTGCCTCACTCTTACCACTAGGCCAAGAGGTCATTGGCTGCAATGTCTAATTTGACCCTAGTTAGTGGTCAATTACATTTATTTGACCATGATATATCTATTTTATTTGACCATGATATATCTATTTTGACTGGTAAATATTAAAATTTGATTTGATCATGACCATTGATATGTCACATCCAATGGTACATGTTTATTCTTATTTCTTTCACTATCTACCATTCTCATCAGATAGCTCCAGTGAGAATGGTGCTTAATGAAAGAAATAAGAATACATTGGAACCGTCTGATCGGATAATCCAACAGCTAAAAAAAAGCCAACATTTATGCTGAGTAAGGGTAAAGTTGACATTTTTCTAATCACACCTACCCACACCATCAGACCTCACCCACCCGCACTCTCTATTTCTCTCTCCCTCTCTCTCTCACACACACATAGACACACATGTTGTAGCAAATTATATTTTTACCGAGTACGGGATGACTCCCGACCTCGGGTCGATCTCTCTAGGAAGGCGGTTCGGAATTTAGCTTTGGTATCGAATACACAGAAAAAGCAAATAAATCCTACACACTCTAATCAGATAAGGGGGTAGAATAATTACCAACTAAGAAATAATATGAAAACAATAATCTACCTAAAAATATAAACGAAACAATGATGGAGAAGCTAGGGAATCGGGGATAATTTATTCAAGTTCTTAGCAAAACCGGGCAATCAATTGTTCGGTTCGAGATTGACACTCTCGCTTAAACATCTAGCGGTTCGCTCCCAATAACTCTTCGTAACAAGGGATTGAACATAGACGAACAAGCTCGAGCACACAATACAGGTCAATTATCCAATCCCAGTAACTTTTCGTAACAAGGGATGGGTCATTGACAAGCACGTATTTCAATCCAAAACCTATAGACTATTCAATTACGAACTTATCTACCTCATGCGAGCCTAGATCTGCGACTACTCCCCTTTCGGTTCTAAAAGCCGCTAATTCAATTAGAAGGTGTTTAATCAACTAATTATCGAGAATCAACAACACCAAACTCGACAACTCAATATCCAATTGTTACCAATTGCAAGATCGAAGTGTCACCCTTCGATTATATCAAGTTATCAAGCAAGAATTAGTTAACCCTAATTAAAGCAACTCGCACAAGCATGAACAAATTAAAGCCCAATAATAACGAAATTAATCAAGAACAAGCATCCCCTATCCCTTGCAGAAGGAATTAGCTATGCAAATCAAATTCAACAAACATAATCATTCTACTCAAGTCAACTATTATTCATGAATTAAACAAGAGAAAAAAAAGTACTTACAATCAATCCAAGTTCAAATGTTGAATTCGAAGTACAAGCTTAATCCCTAACTAAGAAAAAGAAGAAGAAAAAATGGAAAATAATGATTTTGAGAAGAAAAGGAACGAGGAAGAAGAAGAAAGAAAGGAGGAGGAAGAGATTCATGTGTTTTCTCGGGACCTAGGGTTTTCACCCCGGTCGAGAGGTCCAGAGATCCCAAAACCTCGCCCGAAAGATCCTGAAAAACAAATCTAAAATCGATACTCATTTTTCTGCACGTCGCGACCTCCGCGGCCGCGGTGAAGAAATCTCGCGGCCGCGACCACCTCCGAGGCCGCGACATCCACAGGCCAGAAAAGTGAATTTTCGGGCAGCTCGCGGCCGCGACTTCCTCTCTTCCGCGGCCGCGGTGAAGAAAACTGAGCTGCTGCGCTCGGCTTAATGTTTCGGGCTCGTTTAGGCTCGTCCGAACTCGGAATTGAGTTTCGTTTTTTCCTACGCGTCGCTAACGAACCCCTCTATCCAATTATGCTCTCGAAACCAATTTTTCCTCAAGATAAAGTTCACCCGAAGCTCCCGACCTACACACCGAAAACGACAAAACACAAAAACAACCGGAAAAACAAACGGAAAACACTTAAAGACTCAATTGAAAGGAAAACACGCAATAAACTACAAAACGAGATAAAAACTAACTAAAAGACCTAATATGGGGGAAAAAGAAAGGAAAAATAACAAGGAAAAATGCAACAAAAATGGGACAAACAACTCCCCCACACTTAAACCTTTGTTCGTCCCAAACAAAAAGAAAAGAAAACAAGACACGAGCATGGATATCGGCTTCAAATAAGAAAAGTTTCAAATTCATTGACTTAGATGAGGAGACTTCAAAAGACCAATAAAACACATCTCGATTACAACTTAAATGGTACGCACTGACCAGACAAACTCTCAAACACGGAAATATCATGTATAATGTCTCACTCAGTTTCTTACATAAATATGAAATGGGAACGCTCAAATTGGTCGGCAATCAAGTTTCAACATAGGCTTGCTTATCGTCTAGTTCATACTCTAAAACAATCAAAAATCATGAAGTGCAAATCAAGAGGACTTCTGGGGTTGCAATAAAGGTAGTTTGCAAAAGGGAAAAACCAAAATGAAGATAAAGCGGCTCAAATAAACAGTCAAATTCTCGAGCATATAAACTACTCGAATGCTCCACCACCTATCCCAAAATCAACATGAAACCAATCATTCCCATCAAAAATCCGTGCAAAAAATGCAAATTAAGTACTCGACTGTCTTTCTTTTTTTTTTTTTTTTTGGTCAAGCACTCAAAATGCAACCCAAACAAGTTTTATACCTCATCAACACATATTAGAAAGCTCCGTCATCATATCAAGTACACTGTCAAATCTCAAATAATTCAATCGAATCGGTTGACAAAAAATACGGTTCAAGGCTCAACGGGCTACTAGTGAAAATATAAGTTCAAGGGTCAATGAAAAGGGCTAAAACGAGCTATGTCAAAGAAATGCCTCAATCATTTTCACAAACCACAACTTCAATCGATTATTTCAAAACAGACTCAAGCATGTTCTGATCAACAAAATTCCGACCATATCTCACAGAAACAGAATAAGGCTCAAACCTCACAAGGCAAATAATATCCAATCAAAACGACCAATCAAATTCATCAAAATATGTCATCATGATCAACATCACATCTGCTCAATTTCATCAACAAATATCAACAAAACTTAAAATTCACCAATATCCATACTCACAAGACACACAAGAAAAACTAAAACTAGATTGATTCACTACATAAGCATGCCAAATCTAAGTAAACTCCCCCACACTTAATATGAGGCAATGTCCTCATTGCTTCAACACAAAACCGGGAGCCAAATACAAGAACTAGCAATTTCATGCAATAAACCAATACCAGCAGCTAACACAAGCACACAAACTAAGAAAGAAAAGCAGACGGAAGAAACACACTCAAAAATGTAAGAAGAGAAAACGTGTGCAAACCGGGGGTGACTCATGGAGAATAACCACACGTGCAAGCCGCTCGCCTATGCACAGCCCAGAACCCTGATATTCCTTCTGCTCAAGCTCGCAAACTCGTACCTGCCAAGAAAAACACAGAAACTCCAAACTCCAATTATTAAAAGATGAAATAAAAGCAAAAAGAAAATAATTAAGAAATCCATAAATCACTTGGGTTGCCTCCCAAGAAGCGCTTGTTTAACGTCATTAGCTTGACGAAACCTGTACACGAATCAACCAGGATCCAGAAACAAATGGCGATCATGCCACGCCTTCGTATTCTCTAGCAGTGGAAGCATAGGAAATGTGGCAAGAAGGCGGGCATGGTGGATCCGGGTGGCTGTGTTCTGGAGGAACCTGACGTGGGCACGAGCGATCCCCAGTAGTTGACATAGAGCCTTTCCCACCCGAGCTCTATCATCAGCCTCAGGGATAACGAGCACAGCCATGGAACAAGTCGAGCTAAATCTAGCCCACTTGGTAGCACAGTGTGATGGCCCAAAGGTGAATGCTCCATCTCGGTAGCAGGAGGAGGGACTCGAGAAATGGTGGCATGATCAAGTCCATGAATCTCCTCCTCCGAAACATCGTCGTCCCACTGGAGAGCATCATCTTCCTCTTCAGTCTCACACATGTGCATTAGAATTCGAGCCAGAGGGTCAAGCATGAGGTGTGGGTTGTCTACTTGTGCCTCAATCGAATCGAGACGTACAGTGAGGCTCTCTATTTGTGTGCTCAGCCGAGCACATCCGAGCTCAATCTCCTTTTCTTGATTTGCTCGGGCCATCATCCAATCGAGGATGAGGTCGAGCTTGGCATTGTACTCTGAGTCGTCCTGGAGCTCTTTTTGATGCTCGGGCATGGGATGTGGGTCCATAACCTCGAGCTTGTGGGCCTGGGACTCGATCGATTCGATGCACCTTGCTAGACTTTCCACTTGCTCGCTCAATCGGGCGCATCTGAGCTCAATCTCCTTCTCTTGTTTCGCTCGGGCCATACATCGATCGAAGATGAGATCGAGTTTGGCATTGTATGCGGCCTCTTCTTCTCGAGCTGATTTAGACTCCATGAAATCAAGAATCTGGTCGAGCTTCTCGTTAAACTTGTGGGACTCATAAGTTTGCTCAACCGGAAAATTGTTCCAGCACTGCTCAGAAGAATACGTGTAAGGTTGGGTGTGGTACCCGGGGAAATAGACCGGCTCGTCGTTCCAAGATGGGTAATGCAGGGAGGAGTACCCGTGATTGAAATTCATTGTACCTGCACACCAGAACCAAACAACCACGCGAAGCCAAGGAAAAAGAAGAGAAAAAAGGCAAAAAAAAAACTAAAACAAAAACAAAAGAGAAAAACACAAATGCACAAATAAACAAAAACACTAAAAATACTAAAATAAAGAGAAACACCGAAAATAAGATCAAACACCAAAACTAAATATCCTACTTGCCCTCTCTGGCAACGGCGCCAAATTTGTTGTAGCAAATTATATTTTTACCGAGTACGGGATGACTCCCGACCTCGGGTCGATCCCTCGAGGAAGGCGGTTCGGAATTTAGCTTTGGTATCGAATACACAGAAAAAGCAAATAAATCCTACACACTCTAATCAGATAAGGGGGTAGAATAATTACCAACTAAGAAATAATATGAAAACAATAATCTACCTAAAAATATAAACGGAACAATGATGGAGAAGCTAGGGAATCGGGGATAATTTACTCAAGTTCTTAGCAAAACTGGGCAATCAATTGTTCGGTTCGAGATTGACACTCTCGCTTAAACATCTAGCGGTTCGCTCCCAATAACTCTTCGTAACAAGGGATTGAACATAGGCGAACAAGCTCGAGCACACAATACAGGTCAATTATCCAATCCCAATAACATTTTGTAACAAGGGACGGGTCATTGACAAGCACGTATTTCAATCCAAAACCTATAGACTATTCAATTACGAACTTATCTACCTCATGCGAGCCTAGATCTACGACTACTCCACTTTCGGTTCTAAAAGCCGCTAATTCAATTAGAAGGTGTTTAATCAACTAATTATCGAGAATCAACAAAACCAAACTCGACAACTCAATATCCAATTGTTACCAATTGCAAGATCGAAGTGTCACCCTTCGATTATATCAAGTTATCAAGTAAGAATTAGTTAACCCTAATTAAAGCAACTCACACAAGCATGAACAAATTAAAGCCCAATAATAACGAAATTAATCAAGAACAATCATCCCCTATCCCTTGCAGAAGGAATTAGCTACGCAAATCAAATTCAACAAACATAATCATTCTACTCAAGTCAACTATTATTCATGAATTAAACAAGAGAAAAAAAGTACTTACAATCAATCCAAGTTCAAATGTTGAATTCGAAGTACAAGCTTAATCCCTAACTAAGAAAAAGAAGAAAAAATGAAAAATAATGATTTTGAGAAGAAAAGGAACGAGGAAGAAGAAGAAAGAAAGGAGGAGGAAGAGATTCCTGGGTTTTCTCGGGACCTAGGGTTTTCACCCTGGTCGAGAGGTCCAGAGATCCCAAAACCTCGCCCGAAAGATCCTGAAAAACAAATCTAAAATCGATACTTATTTTTCTGCACGTCGCGACCTCCGTGGCCGCGGTAAAGAAATCTCGCGGCCGCGACCACCTCCGAGACCGCGACATCCACAGGCCAGAAAAGTGAATTTTCGGGCAGCTCGCGGCCGCGACTTCCTCTCTTCCGCGGCCGCGGTGAAGAAAACTGAGCTGCTGTGCGCGGCTTAATGTTTCGGGCTCGTTTAGGCTCGTCCAAACTCGGAATTGAGTTTCGTTTTTTCCTACGCGTTGCTAACCAACCCCTCTATCCAATTATGCTCTCGAAACCAATTTTTCCTGAAGATAAAGTTCACCCGAAGCTCCCGACCTACACACCGAAAACGACAAAACACAAAAACAACCGGAAAAACAAACGAAAAACACTTAAAGACTCAATTGAAGGAAAACACGCAATAAACTACAAAACGAGATAAAAACTAACTAAAAGACCTAATATGGGGGAAAAAGAAAGGAAAAATAACAAGGAAAAATGCAACAAAAATGGGACAAACAACACACATACATCTTCCCGTCACAAGCTCTGCCCGTCAGTCACCGCCCGCCGCCCGCCAGCACCGCCTCCGCCACCGCCTTCTCAGCAACCACCAACTCAGAGTTTGAAGCCTCTGCAAGCCAGAATCGACCTCCATCCGCCACCACTCCACCGACAGAAATCGACTTGCAAGCCCGACTATCGAAGACTGATATATCCCAATCATCTAATGACCAGTGGGACCCACACAACCACTCTATTTCACACACTCAGCACACACCCATCACTCGCGTTCTCTTCCCCCCCAGGAAATCCACACCGCCACTGCCTCCGGCGCCGCCGGCCGAGGCTCTCCACTGCCGCTTTCCGAATTCTCCGCCATCCGCCATTCCAGCGCCGCCGGCTAGTGATATTCCCGTCGCAGAGGCCGGCACCTCCAGATCCGCCGCTTATTCCTTCATCTACCCGACATCCGCCACCCATGACCGCTGCTCCAGACCCGTCGCGTCTTCCTTCATCTACCCGACATCCGCCGTGCTCCCACCCGTCTCGCCACTGATGAAATCTCTCCGACAAGGGGTTGTTCTTGGGTCAGTGTGGTGGTGAAAGAGGAAGCTACTCCGGCTATTCGAGGGAACTCCATATCCAAGATGCCCCCCGCTCGATGATGTCCGGCGACATTGGAAGAAGCAATTTCGGGAGTGATGAGGATGCGGATCTCTGAAATTAGGGATGGGAATGTAGGGTTTTATTTTGTAAATTAGATAACTAGAAGGGATCTAATTTTAAATTAATAATTTTTCTATATTCCAATTAAGGCCACGGGCCACATTTGTTTTTTTTTTTTTGCCAAAACGATAGAGGTAATATATATAACGCACAACTGTGCAGAAAGCAGCCACCAGCTGATTACAAACAGTCAACAACTGAATACGAGCAGCCAATAGCTAAAAACTGAGAGGACAGGTCAAAAGACCGCCTAGAACCGACCCCAAAAGGGTAATACTCTGGAAACTAAAAAAAACACCCAAAACAACTAAACACAACAACACAAGACCCCCACAGGGTAATTCCCGAGTGTCGGACCCCCACAGGGTAATGAAAATGACACTCGGGTGCACAGAGGCCAAACGGCCCAGACCTAAAACACAGCGACAAACACATCCACAAGAACGAACACTCTAAACAAGAACAACAAAACAAACTACTACATAACAAAACACAGCTAGATAAAAAAGCCCTTCCACAGCAAGTCAGTCAGCTCGAACCAGCGGAGAACGGTCGATATCAGAGGATAATCCAAGTCCAGGAGACGGCTTCCGAAACTGCCACAAGGCCTATACAAAAAGTCGAGTCCGAACCCAAACCAATCTCCGAAATGACCCGCCTCGACCGGAAGGACAAACCGAACACGCACCCACTCTAGCACCTCCCGAGCACGCCTAACACCACTAGCCGAGCTTAGGAGCGCCTGAACCCCGCCGTCTAACACCACTAGCCGAAACAGGGGGGGCGGCTCGGGCCCTCAACTCCGACAAACCATCAAAGCCCCATCCCTCTTCACGACCCACACACAAGCAGCCAACATCGCCGTCGACCACCGGCTCCAGGACCAAAATCCCCGGACAAATTTTGCCGGAAAAAAAGCGGAACCAACCGAGGCCTTCCGTTCGCACACATAATCGGGAATATAGAACCTGAGCAGAAAAAGGAGAAGAATTCACCTCCAATCGGGACCGGCGAGCAACTACTCCATCGATTTCTAACCTGTCGACGACTAAAGCGCTCGTCTCTTCCTATCTCCACTTCGCCGGCGAACAGAGCCATGGTAATCCGACAATCACAGCAACATCGACGGCCTGGGACAGAAGAGGAGGGACGGCAGTCGAGCACGACCACCGGCCGGCGCCGCACCGCCGCCTAGGAAGGCTGCGCGAATCTGACGGGAGGAAAGCGGAGAAGAATTTGGGGCCGAGGGTTTACTGTAGAGACTAGAATTTATAGGAAATACATAAAAATAATATTTTATATGTCTATATTCAAATCTTTAAATATTGAATGTTAATAAAAAAATACTTTTTTATATATTTTGTTGTGTATATATATTAAATAAAAAATAAATTATTAAATAAAAACAATAATAATAAATAAATTACATAATAAAATTAAATGAAAATATATTTTAATTATTTAGGTTAATTAGATGTAAAATTATATATATTAAAAATAGTTATCGGATACACATGAAAAATTATAAATTAGTGCACTTTATATAATAGAATATTGCACTTTATAAAACAACATGTTGCACTTTATAACCACACTCCACAATTAATGTCAACAACTCCCGCCAAACTATTATGCAATATAAATATAAAAAATCGAGCAACATAATACTTCACTATCCATCACATCATATATCAATGAAAAAAAAACACAACCCTGTTAAAATATCATAATTTAAGTACTGCACTTTATATATAAATACATTGCACTTTATACAACAATATGTTGCACCTTAGGACGCAACACGTACCACATACTAAAATTACAGTAATTATAATGATTGATCGAATAATATTAGTTGGTTAATGTCATATTTAGTTATTTTTTAAATAGACAAAATAACCGAACATGCCGAATTATATGAAAAATATTACCGATTTCTTTTTATTTCTTTATATTTATTTTTATTATAAATGATACTATTTTTCTATCTATATTTTTTACGTGTTGCGAGTGCACATTAGGGTTATACCGATTGCACATAAATGTCTATCAGATTGCACAAAATTGAACGATATCTAACAAACATAAATCCGGTATAGATTTTTATAACTCGGTTCTAATAATAATATTATATTATTATTATTATATATCGGGAAACATATTATATTATTATTATTATATTATATATTATATTATTAATATATTATATTAATAGTTATATTATTATTATTATTATTATTATTATTATTATTATATATCGAGAATTTCGGTACGATGACATTTTTTTATTTAAATAACTGAAATAAAGACAAGCTATATTCTAAAATATTCTTTTGTAAATTGTTTATACAATATCGCCTACAACTTACAAGACTAAATTTTTCGATTCAAAATTTCATATTATTACCAATTATATATCTTTACTTTTAATTTTAAAATATTGACTACAATATTATAAATATATATATATATATAATAATAATAATAATAATAAGATAATTCAGTTATTTCTGTTAAGTGAATAACTGACAAATAATTTGTTTCGATTAATTATGTTAATTCGGTTAACCAATCAAATACACCATTTGTTTCGTTCGGTATTAGCATCGTTTGGGCAAAACAAAATAAAAATAAAAATTAATATACTAATAGTTCACATTAATGTTATACGGTTTGCATAATAATGACTATTAGATTGCACATTAACGATTACCAGATTGCACCTTAGCATCTCAAATCGAACGAAATAAAATTTTCAGTTAAAAAATTTATATTTCGGTTCAATTATCTGTTTTTTACTTTTAAAATGGCATTTAATTCATTTTGATGTCAGCTTTAATTTTATTTTTAAATAACTGAGCTGTCCGAACTATATTACAAATATTACTATGATTTTTTACCTATTCTTATACATTGCGGATGCATATTACAGTTATAATAATTGAACATTAATTATTATAGGATTACACAATATCTAACTAAGTCGACCAAACTAAAATTTTTGCTTCAAAATTTTATATTTCGGTTCAATTATTTTATTTTAAAATTTAAAAAAAAAAACAAATCGATTATTTCAATTCAATGTATTCACTTTTTTTTTTTAATTTAAATAACCAAAATGCTGAACTATGTTAAAAATGTTATAATTATTTTTTATTTATATATTTCTGATCTTTCTTTTCAGAGCAAAGGCTAGAAGAGAGCTTTTCATTCTAATTGCTGACACCTTACGAGAAGAGAGCTTTTCATTCTAATTATATTTCGATTAATTAACCATGAACTTACCACTACACTTTATTAGAAATTATGAAAAGTTGTGATTAGGTCCCTGCTTATTATCAAATTTCCAAAACAAATCCCTAATGTTAATCTAATTTACAGTAACAACACCACAAAATCAAATTTCACAATATGCAATCAAGATCCAAGAATCAAATTTCACAAACTAAAATCAAGAGCTTCACTAGCAGTTAATCTAATTTACAATAATACACCACAAAATCAAACTTCACAATCTGCAATCAAGATCCACAAATCAAATTTCACAATCTAAAATCAAGAGCATCAGGAGCTGCCGGTAGCGGGACTCTGGAGAATAACAGTTCGTGGTGTATGTCGACGGCCGAGATAAGCTCCGTCGGCAGCGGGTGGTCTACCTTCTCCAACAGCGACTCGATAACACCAATCTTTGTAGATACCTTTGAACCATCAACAATTGTAGCAAATGTCTTCTTTGGACTGGCCACAACTCCAACTAAATATTCAAAGCTCCTGAAAAATGCCCAAAAGAAGCACATTTCATAATTTGGGAAAACAAGTTCAAAAACAAAAATATGAGTCCATCATAGTTAATTGACAATGAAATGTAGATTTACTCAATATTATAGGCTCCAAACATCCAAACACCAATTATACAAATTTCATCAGGTGGCCCCAACATAAAAAAAAATCTGAAATTACTGTTAGTTTTTGATTAATTGTTTGTCCCACATCGAATGTATACCAAAGATGTGTAGGATCTTATTAAATAGGTCCCTTGCCTTTGGGTTACAATTGCACCTTATTCTATTCTCTCCTCTCTTGGTAGGAAATCCTTAATTAAGGAAATCCTAATTTGTGGGTTATTTAACCCTAGTTGTATTTTGTTGGTGAGTTTAGTAAATTTGGCGTTGCGGTTGGCAGTGCCCGGAGACGTAGGCTATTTTCGCCGAACTCCATTATCAATTTTTGTGTCCTTTTTATTTTCCGTCTTTTATTTATTTGTGTTGGCTTATTTTCGTTTGGAGTAGTGCTTGCCATATTTGTTGGAGGGGTATTTTTTGTCCGCTGCGTTTTGGTGTTCTACCCCAACAAGTGGTATCAGAGCCAAAGGTTTGCCCTAGGCTAATTCGAAGAGGCGAGCACTGCATTCGAGTTCGAGATGTCCAAGGAGGTCAAGGGCGCATCATCCTCTGCATTCATTCCGGCAAGGACGGTGATGCCGAACGTCAGACTCCCGGTGAAGATTTTCGATGGGACCGGGCATTTAGGCATGTGGCAAGGCGAGGTGCTAGATTGTCTTTTTCAGCAAGGCGTTGACATTGCAATTGAAGAAGAGAAGCCAACCGACGTTGAAGAGAAGGACTGGAAGAATATCAACCGCTTAGCATGTGGAACAATTCGTTCGTGTTTGTCGAGGGAGCAGAAGTACGCATTCAAGAATGAGAATTCTGCTCACACTTTGTGGAAGGCTTTGGAGGATAAATTTCTGAAGAAAAGCGGCCAGAATAAGCTCCTCATGAAGAAGCGATTGTTCCGATTCGAGTACCGGCATGACACATCGATGAATGACCACGTCACTGCATTCAATCAGTTGGTTGCAGATTTGTTGAATTTGGACATCACATTCAGAGATGAAGATTTGGCTCTCATGTTGTTATCATCACTTCCAGACGACTTCGAGCACTTGGAGACTACTCTGCTCCATGGGAAGGACGATGTAACTCTTGCGGTGGTCAGTTCTGCTCTGTATAGCTACGAGTTGAGGAAGAAGAACAAACAAGAGACGAAGAATGCAGCAGCAGAAGATGAAGCGTTAGTTGCAAGAGGTCGGTCGAAGAGCCAAAAGAAGAATGGACGAGGAAGATCACGTTCCAAGGCCAAGCTTGAAAAAGACGAGTGTGCTTTCTGCCATGAGAAGGGACACTGGAAGAAGGACTGTCCTAAGTTGAAGAAGAAAGGCAAATCTCCTCAAGATGCATATGTTGCTGAGGGTGGAAGTGAAGACTCAGAATTTTCACTTGTGGTTTCACCTTCATCATCTCATCCAGATGAATGGATTTTGGATTCAGGATGCACCTATCATATGTCTCCCATAAGGGAGTGGTTCTTTGATTTTCAAGAGATCAATGGAGGGGTTGTCTACATGGGTAATGATAATGCTTGTAAGACAACCGAGATAGGTTCAATCGCGATGGTTCCACTAGAGTTTTGACGGATGTTCGGTACGTGCCGAGTTTGAAGAAAAATCTCATCTCATTAGGAGCCTTGGAATCCAAAGGCTTGGTAGTGACTTTACGAGATGGAGTTATGAAGGCTACATCCGGCTTGTTCGTGGTGATGAAAGGCAACAGGAGGAATAATTTGTATTACTATGAAGGCGATACAGTTGTTGGGACAGCAACAGTAGCATATTCCACCAACAAGGAGTCTGAAGCAGTCAAGTTGTGGCATATGCGGTTGGGACATGCTGGTGAAAAATCCTTGCAGACATTGGCAAAACAAGGACTGTTGAAAGATGTCAAAGTGTGAAAATTAGACTTTTGTGAGCATTGTGTTAGGGGAAAGCAGAAGAGAGTGAAGTTTGGAACGGCTATCCATAATACCGAAGGTGTCTTGGATTATGTTCATTCGGATGTTTGTGGACTTTCTAAGACCCCATCATTAGGCGGAAGACGCTATTTTGTCACTTTCATCGATGACTTTTCCAGACGCGTTTGGGTGTACACTATGAAGACGAAGGATGAAGTGCTTGGTGTCTTCATTACATGCAAGACGCAAATTGAGAATCAGACTGGAAGGAAGATCAAGGTCCTACGAACGGACAATGGTGGAGAATATACTAGTGATCCCTTTCAAGAAGTTTGCCGAAAAAATGGCATTGTTAGGCACTTCACTGTTAGACGGACACCACAACAAAATGGGGTGGCAGAGCGCATGAATCGAACATTGGTGGAGAAAGTTCGATGTATGTTGTCCAATGCTGGTTTGGGCAAAGAGTACTGGCTGAGGCTGTAACATACGCACAACACCTCATAAATTGATTGTCGTCATCTGCAAAAGATGTTACATTTGATGAACAAGGTATGATAAAGACGACGCAAACCCAACAGGTGGAGTTGACACCGAAGCAGGTGGAGATAGATGCGATGATGAGAAAACCAGCTATGATCGACGAACCAATATCAAAGGATTCGTCGAATGATGAAGTATAGACCCAAGAATCATTAGAGTTACCCATTGCATTGAGAAAGCCCAGACGAGATATTCAACAACCTGCTCGATTGGCGGATATGGTGGCTTATGCACTTCCAATTGTTGATGATGACATACCTTTCACTTTTCCAGATGCAATTCGGAGCTTAGAAAATGAGAAGTGGAAAAGGGCTATGGAGGAAGAAATGTTGTCTCTCCAGAAGAATCAGACTTGGAAGGTGACGCAACTACCAAAAGGCAAGAGGGCGATAGGATGCAAGTGAGTATTTGCAAAGAAAGATGGATTTCCTCAGAAGAATGATGTGCGCTACAAAGCAAGATTGGTGGCTAAAGGCTACGCTCAGAAGAAAGGAGTTGATTATAATGAAGTGTTTTCTCCAGTTGTTAAGCACTCTTCCATTAGAATTTTGTTGGCCTTAGCAGCACAGTTTGATTTAGAGCTAGCTCAACTTGACGTGAAGACGGCGTTCTTACACGGAGATTTGGATGATGAAATCTACATGACTCAGCCAGAAGGATTCAAAGTTCTTGGAAAAGAGAATTGGGTCTGTAAGTTGAATAAATCGTTGTATGGACTGAAGCAATCTCCGAGACAGTGGTACAAACGGTTTGATAAGTTTATGATTGGGCAGAAGTACACACGAAGCAGACATGATCATTGTGTGTATCTACGCAAGCTGCAAGATGGATCTTTCATTTACTTACTCTTGTATGTGGATGACATGTTGGTTGCATCAAAGAGCCAAGTGGAAATTGATCATTTGAAGGCTCAGTTGAATCAAGAGTTTGAGATGAAAGACTTGGGGAAAGCTAAAAAAATTCTCGGGATGGAGATAAGTAGGGACAGAAGGAGAGGCAAGCTTTGTTTGACTCAGAAGCAATACCTGAATAAGGTACTACAGCGTTTCGGCATAAAAGATGAGACGAAGCCTGTAAGTACACCACTTGCTCTCATATTAAGTTAAGTGCCCAATTATTGCCAAATTGTGATGAAGAACGAGAGTACATGACTAGAGTCCCATATGCAAATGCAGTTGGTAGTTTGATGTATGCGATGGTGTGTACAAGGCCTGACATTTCACAAGCAGTTGGTGTTGTTAGCAGATATATGCATGACCCTGGTAAAGGTCATTGGCAAGCTGTGAAATGGATTCTATGGTACATTCACAATACCATAGACGTTGGATTAGTTTATGAGCAGAATGAATTTGGTCAATGTGTGGTTGGATATTGTGATTCTGACTACGCAGGCGATTTAGATAAGCGAAGATCAACGACTGGATATTTGTTCACTTTTGCGAAAGCTCCAGTCAGTTGGAAGTCTACCTTATAGTCAACGGTTGCTTTGTCTACAACAGAGGAAGAGTATATGGCGGTTACTGAAGCTGTGAAGGAGGCTATTTGGCTTCAAAGTTTGTTTGAAGACTTGGGAGTTGGTCAAAAGCACGTCTTAGTGCATTGTGACAGTCAGAGCGCTATTCACTTAGCGAAAAATCAAGTATTTCATGCAAGAACGAAGCATATTGATGTTCGCTATCACTTTGTGCGGGAGATTCTAGAAGATGGAACCGTTGTGTTGAAGAAGATCAAGACGACGGAGAATCCTGCAAATATGATGACCAAGGTAGTGACAGCAGTCAAGTTTGAACATTGTTTGGACTTTACTAACATTCTGCATATTTGAGTTGGCGCCGTGAGGCGCATTTGGAGGCACCGCCAGCAGTTGATTTGGATTGAAGAGTCAAAGTGGGAGCAAAATTAGTCAAGGTGGAGAATTATTAGTTTTTGATTAATTGTTTGTCCCACATCGAATGTATACCAAAGATGTGTAGGATCTTATTAGTATAAATAGGTCCCTTGCCTTTGGGTTACAATTGCACCTTATTCTATTCTCTCCTCTCTTGGTAAGAAATCCTTAATTAAGGAAATCCTAATTTGTGGGTTATTTAACCCTAGTTGTATTTTGTTGGTGAGTTTAGTAAATTTGGCGTTGCGGTTGGCGGTGCCCGGAGACGTAGGCTATTTTCGCCGAACTCCGTTATCAATTTTTGTGTCCTTTTTATTTTCCGTCTTTTATTTATTTGTGTTGGCTTATTTTCGTTTGGAGTGGTGTTTGCCATATTTGTTGGAGGGGTATTTTTTGTCTGCTGCGTTTTGGTGTTCTACCCCAACAATTACTACGTTGGGTATTAAAGTTGAAATGGAGCATTATTAATTCTTCACTCAATTAAAAAAAGGTAGTAAAGGAGGCACATACGAAGCACAAAAACATGCATATTCACTAACCTTCTGCATAATTCAACCAACAGCAGAGGACTGAAGTACAGTTCGGGCCTATGAGGTCGACGCTTTTGTCGAAGGTCTGGCTCCATAGAGAAATCTCCCGGAGGTTGACAACTTCCTTCCGTTGGTTTTGTAGCTTTTAGTTGAAATCGTCCATATCAATCTTAACCACCTCGAGTTGTCGGCCGTTGAGCTGCTTCAATTTCTGGTCAGAAACCTCCATATTGGCCAAGGCATCCGCCACAGAGTGAAGAGACGACGTCGTCGAGGCCAATTTATCCATCTTTCGAACCCTCATCTCCGCCGCCCGCGACCCGTACAACTCTGATTTCCCCAAATTGACCATCCCCAATTTCAAATCCATGTAGATGACGGCGAACTGGTTGAGGTCGAATCATCGTACCTCTTCCCCAGCAGGCGATGGGCTGCGGCGGGTTGCAGCAACGCGGCGGCGGAGCTCCGCTGATGAGGAGACTACTGGCCGGATTCTGCGTGTGTGTGTGTGTGTGAATAATGTGATTGACGGGGTAGGTGGAGGGGTGTAGGGTTAATGTGTGAGGTGGTGGGTCCCACGGTGTTTGATTTAATTGTCTAAATTACTCTTAATTAGTGGTAAAATCTATATATTTGACCATCCTATGTCTACTTATTTACCATATTGTCATTAATGATTGACCATTATTTATTAAAAGTTGACTTGATCATGTCCATTGATATGATGTATCCAATAGTCTAAATTCATTCTTATTTCTTTCACTATCTATCATTTTCACATGATCCTAACCTTATATATATATATATATATATATAGAGAGAGAGAGAGAGAGAGAGAGAGAGAGAGATAGAAGGGATCATATGAGAAAGGGAGATAGTGAAAGAAATAAGAATGAACCTACACCATTTGATCAATGAAGTCAATGGCTATGATGAAATCAAATTTTCATAAATAATGGTCAATCATTAATGGCAATTTAGTAATTATTTGAACTATTATGACCAAATATGTACATTTGACCAATAATTAAGGTTAAGCTGGTAATTATACCTATATTACATTGACCCACAATTTATTTTTTATTCTCCTCTTTCCCTGACAAAGACACAATTTCATACACACACACACACTCTCCAGCGAGCCCGGCGGAAATCAGCCCACAAACACCCGGTCTCCGCCGCCGCCACCGGATCGCCGCCGTTGCCTCCGATACCATCCCGTCGACCGCCGTTATCTATCTCTAGCAGCGCCCTCCCTCTCCCGTCCTTCCGGACACGCCGGAATCATCCCACCACAAACCACCGGCCACTGCCATTTGCCCATTTTCTCTCGTCGCTGCCCAATCTATCGCCGCCGTCTCAGCCGCTAACATCACGTCGAGCGCCGTCAGCCATCCCTGTCTCAAACTCACGCAGCCGCCCGTCGAGCACCCCGATTTTACTAATGGCGAGGGCCGTCGTTCCGGCGAGTTGCAGAGGATGCTATTGTGGCTGAGGAATTGAACGGGATGAGCTCGCCGGCGATCTGAACTGGAGATGAGAAGCGGCGGCCGGAGATGCTATTGTGGCTGAGGAATTGAATCGTGATTTGGTTGAATTTTGAATTGGCTGATTTTATGTGAAAGATTTGGGTGAATTGGATCATATGTGATTCCTGTGAATGATTCATGTGAACGATTTGGTTGATTCATGTGAGAATTTGGTGAACTTGCTGTGAACGATTTAGGTGAGACTTTATTTTGGGTGATTTTATTTTCGGTGAATTTGCTGTGAACGATTTTCGCTGAATTTGCACTCTGATTCTTTGAACGATTTTAGGTGAATTGGCAGGGTGAAGTGAAATGCAATTTTGGTTGATTTGGGTGAGAATTGATTTAGGGGTTAGTTTTATGTAAATTAGGTTAATGTTAGGGACTTTTTGTAATTTTTGTAAAACTTTAATTATGACATAAATTAATTAGTGATATAAATATTTATATTAAATTATTAAGAATTTAATAAATACAAAGGTAGTGTTAAGTAATTTTTAAAACCTAAAAAAAAATGTTATCGTAATAATAATAATAATAACCATAAAATAACAAAAATATAAAAATTCGTACCGAATTTCTGTTTGTTTGATAGCGTTGGTTTTTGTGCAATGTGATAGACAATTGTGTGCAATATGTATAACTCTAATGTGCAATCGCAATATATATATATAAAATATAGATAAAAAAATAGTATTAATTATTATAAAAAAACATAAATAAAAAAATAATTCGTAATATTTTTATGTATAGTTCGGCATGTGCGGTTATTTTGTTTATTAAAAAAATACTAATTCTGACATTAACCAACTAATATTAGTCAATCAATTATTAGAATTACTGTAATTTTGATAAGTGCAACGTGTTGTGTTATAAGGTGCAACTTTTTGTTGTATAAAGTGCAATTTATTGATATATAAAGTGCAATACTGATATTCTAATATATTATCATTAATGTGTTTT
>BKCP01006993.1:216625-228002 GCA_008636005.1 Striga asiatica | reverse complement strand
TTTTTTTTTTTTTTTTTTTTTTTTTTTTTTTTTTTTTTTTTTTTTTAATTCGCCATTAACGTTGAGCTTGAGGTTCGATTTTCCGGCGCTGTATTCTAGTCTTGGTCGGCGACGGCACGTCTGGAGGTCGCCGGCGATCGGCGTGGTCGAGTGGTCGTCGGCTCCCAACTGCGTGTTTGTGTGTGAAATAAAGTGCGAGATCGGCTCCCAACAAAATTTAGTTTTTGTGAAAATGCATATTGTTACGTTAGTGTGCATTCTCAAACACATTAACGTGCATTTGGCCTAACAATATGGTGCAATCCGACATTCACTAATGTGCATCATTTTGTATAATATTGTGTATTCTATTCAGTCCGAGTTTTCTTATGTGCAAATTCAAATTAAAATCGAATTCAAATAATTGTGTTTTTCAGTTGGTTAATCGGAATAATGTAAATAATTGAAATGATTTATTATTTATATTATAAAAATATTTTAACATGTTTAAAATTTTATATTTATTATTAGAAATACGTAATATTAAATATATTGAATAAAAAATATTAATATATAAAAATAATATTTGTACTTAATATATTATATTTACTATTAAATTTAATATTTTTTATTTAATATATTATATTTACTATTAAATTAAATATTTTTAATTTTTTTATTTAATATTGAAAATACAAAATATTTTAAATATTTTTAATACCTATATTTTTGTTGAAAATATGTAATATATAAAATATTGAAACCAATAATATGCATTCACACAGAAAATAATGTGCACTTTATCTACCATTATAGTGCAACCTATCCATCCAGTATGTTTTATGTGTGCATTGATTTTTAACGCTAATTATTTGTATTTCAATTAACATTATTTTGAATTATCAAATTATTTATATAATAAAAATATATTTATTAATATTAATTTTGTGTTTGTGCATATTCAAACATAATATTGTGTATTTGTACATTTTTTTATTCATCATTCTTGTACATTTATTAAAATTTTCATAAATTAAAGATTTGACCAAAAATCAATTTGCAATATAATATAACTTACTTAAATTGCAGATATATCCTTTTGAATTATCAAATTTTCACAACACAGCCCCTCCCCCAAATTGACAAATTATCAACGAGAACCAGCTGATATTTCACACACTCCCGAGTCCCGACATCCCCAGACGGACGTTCACCAATGATATCGACCCCGATCGAATTTACAAGTCGGATAAAATATTGTTCCCGATTTAATCCTCAGATTCAAAATATAAACCACAATTAGTCTGGCCTTACGCAATTGACATTGAAATTCCAAAAAAAAAAATTGAGAGAGGGTGAAGAAAGCAAAGAGGGTTGCGGAAATTGTCGGAATTGGGTGTCGTGATTCGCGGCGGTGGTGACGATTTGGTAGAATACGGTGATGTTCCATTGCTGATGCAACGTTGGTGGGAGCCATGGTGCGGCTGAAATTTCATGGTTAATCACGAGCGTGGGTCGGTTGATGTGCGCCTGAAATTTCAAGAGCGGGCGGCCGGCGGTGACTAGAGAGGCGGGCGGCCGACGGTGACTACAGTGAATGGACGAAGGGACGACGCTGATTGGAGAAGCGGCGGCGGTAGCGAACTGGCGGTGGTTGACGGGCGGTGGCGACTGGCGGTGTCGGGGTGTGTGTTTGAGCCGTGTCTGTGTGTTTTTGTGTGTGTGATTGTGTGCGTGTATTTGAGAGAGAGAGGGTGGGAGAGAGGAGAGAGAGACGTGTGAGTTGTGATGGTGTTAGTGGTGGGACCCCTATTCTGTGCATGTTTGTTATATTTGATAAATGTCTAAATTACCCTTAATGAATATAAAAATGTGACTTTGTTTTAGTGGTTGGATGATCAGATTCAATGCTAAGATTTATTATTATTTCTTTCACTGAGTACCATTCTCATGTGGTTGAGCTCACATGAGAATGGTGCTTAGTGAAAGAAATGAGAATACATCGTGGCCATTTGATCGAATGATCTAACGGCTAAAAAAATTTCATAGGTTGACACTTATTAAGGGTAATATTGGTATTTTGGACATCCTAAATCATCAGATTATTTCATAAGTAGGCTCCACATCATAACTCTCCACCAACCCATCCAAAATTATAGCTGTGGGCCTCACATCCTAATTAACCAACACACACAACAATCTATCTCTCTCTCTCTCTCGCCCGTCCACATTCTCTTCCCGTCGAACAGCAGCCGCCGGCGAACAGCCACATCCGAGGGCCCACACGGTTGTTCGTCGGCATCCGCATCACCAATCGCCGTCGATCTCGATGGAGCCGCCACCGCCAGCCTGCGGCTTCTTCTCCACCACGTCCGAGACGAACACACACTACACACACACCTCGACCTCCGCCGCACAACGCCGCCACCACCACCGCATCACAAACTCCGGCCGACTCTCCAATCAACTCCGCACTACGCCCCACTATCTCCAGTCGACGGCGTATTCCGAAAAATTCGCTGCCGAAAAATTCGAAGCTATCTCCTCTTGCAATTTCAGTCTCCATCATCGCCTGAAATCCGGTCGTCCCCCATTTTCAGTCTCCGCCGTCATCTAAAATTCGGTGGTCCTCAACTTCCAATCGCCGCTGTCCTCTGAAACATACTAGTCGAAAATTCAACGGTCGCCGGCGCCACAGATCTCAGTCTCCGCCCCCGCCCACGTGCTGCAATTTGTTACCGCCTCTTCCTCGCCGGACGAAATAAAACGCCACATCTGCAGCGGTGGTTGAATGGTGAAGAGCAACCATTTGTGTACCTTAAATTGTGGGGCTCAAAGTTGAAAATTTGATAAGATTAAAGGGTTTAATTGCAATTTCAGATAATTTAGTTATATTTCAATTTAAACCTTGGGCCAAATCTGTAATTTATAATAAATACATAAAAAATTATTTTTTTAATATATAAATATGTTTATAAATATATGTATATTATTATGTGCTTTAAATCAAAAAATAATATAAAAATATTAAATAAAAAACTATTAAACTACTAAATATAATTTTATGAAAAAAAATAATAAATAAATTTATTATTTAGGTGAAAAATAGCTGCAATGCACGCTAGTGATTGTCGAAATGCACACTAGTATTAGATCAAATGCACATTAATACATCGGATAATGCACATTATTAAAGTGGTGTGTATTTTACACTTATATTAAATTTTTAGTATGTTCTGTCTAGATTCGTCTTTAATTTAGAAAGAAAAATAAAACAAATAACATATTTGATCGAAATATATAAAAAAAATATATATATTTTATATCATATATATCGTTTATTTCAACAAATAATAATGTAAAATATTAAATAAAAAATATAAATACTAAATATAGTTTTAGTATATAAATAAATTAATAAATGCTTAATAGTGATAATTAAAAAATAAACACTATTAAAATATTCTAATATTAAAATGCACATAAAAAATATCCGCTCAATCGATTGAAAAATAATACTAGACTAAATGCACATTATTTTATTTGGAAATCATCTTTTATTTTGGTATTTCATATATTATGTATTTACAGTAAAAAACTAATGTAAAATATTAAATCAAATTATTCAAATATTAAATAATTTTTTATATTATAAGTAATATAAATTATTTATAATAAATACGGTAATTTGGTTGGGTAACAGTTCGGTCGGTACAGACGCACAATAGCGACGAACTATTGCACATTGGTGATAGAGATATTGCACATTAATGTGTAACAGGCCGCACATCAGTGATCAAAACTGAAATAATTATATTTTTGTATCCAACTTTATAGGTTAATTTTCAAATTTAAGTTATTTTGTCTTCGATAATTTCAACTGAATAAAGTTATTTTGATAATTTTTGAAATTTATATATTTTGATTATTTCAATCAAAAATGAAATTTTGATATATATGAAAAATATTATTATTATATTTTTATATATTGCAAGTGCACATTATGATTATATGGATTGCACACTAATGACTATATGATTGCACAATATCAAAAAATCAAGCAAACCTATATTTTCGGTTCGAAATTATATATTTCGGTTCAATTATTATTTTATTTTTTTCTTCTTTAAAAAACTTAGTTATTTCGATTTTGAAGTCACATCTATTTGTTAAAATAAGTGAAATAAGCAAACTACCTGAAAATTATTATTATTATTATTATTATTATTATTATTATTATTATTATTATTATTATTGTTATTATTATTATTTTTATTAAAGCANATTAAAAACTCGCTTATTTCGGTTCAGTGTCAGTTATTTCTTTGTAAAACTGTCATTTATTTTCACAATAATATATAAAAAATGTTAAAATTTTAATTATGTTTTGATTAATTACAAATTTAACTATGAACTAAATGTTAGATATTTTAACATTTATAAATTGCATATTGGACCCTAGGAGTTACCAAATTTTCAAAATTGAATACCCTAATATTTATTGAATTCTTACTTGAAACACACAATCGTCCCCTCGGTCTGAAAATTACACCCCCGACTGCAGCCACCATCACGCTAGTCCGATACCGCACTGCAGCCACCGTCATCTCTTCACAAGCACTATCTCCGGCTCTGTCATCTTCACTCCAAATTATTGTTATTTTTTTTTCTCACCAGACTCGGATCGAGCAGAGATGACGGCGAGGAGGTCGGATGCGGCGATGCGGCGGAGAAGGCGAAGGCTCAACCGAGTTGAGTACAGCACGATCTAGCCGGCGCGGCGGTTGTCGGCTAGGAGCGCGACTCTGCCGGTGGAGAATACTATGCCCAGAGCGCTCAAAGGATGGCCAGCTCTATGTCGACACAATAGCCGTCGGTGGTAACATCATCGAAGCTCGCCGGCGGGTGGAGGAAGCGGCCGACGCCGGTAGAGAAGGTAGAGATGAAGCCGGATTTTGCGGTAGTGATCTCGGCACTCGGCAGAGAATACGGAGAATTGGTGCGAGAGGGATGCGGCGGGTGTAGCGGTTAGCATCGAGCGGCGACAGCGGCAACTGACGGCGGTGGGTGGTAGTAGGTGGTGGCGGGCTTGATTTCCGATGGGAGAACTCAAAGGACGGGCACAATTTCAGCAGATTCAGAATGTGTGTGTGTGTGTGAGAGAGAAAAAAATGAGGGTTAATCATGATGAGGTGGTGGGGCCCACTGGGTGATGAGTTGTTTTATTATGTGTATTGTCAATTTTACCCTTACTAAGTTGGTAAATATGTATATTTGACCACAATGTGTATGTTAAATTACCATCTTACCATTAATGATTGACCAGAATTTGACTTAATCATAACCATTGCTATGATGTATCCAATGATCCAGATTTATTCTCATTTTTTTCACTATCTATCATTCTCATATGATCCTAACTATATATATATATATATATATATATATATATATATATAGAGAGAGAGAGAGAGAGAGAGAGAGAGAGTTATGATCCAATGAGAATGATATATATATATATATGTGTGTATATATATATATACATATATATATATATATTAATTCAGAACGTGCTGAGCCTAAGTGGAAGGTTCGCATGCTTCTGGATCCTATGTGGTAAAATTGCATGCTTCGTCAATAGACTTGGTTAGATTTTAATTTACTTTCAAACCAAAAATAATTAGGTTCGGATTATCCATAAATATGTTGATTATATTTGGTCATGTTACATGTATTAATTGCATTTTAATATCATTTCTTATTATAACCATTGAATTGTAAATATATTTTAAAAGTTAATAACTTTTGTATTTTTTATCAGTTTTACATATATAATATATAAAATTAATTCTCTCTTGATGAGTTTCGATTTAACATCTATATTGTATGTATAAAAAAAAAATAAATTATATTTATCTTTATAACAATAATAAAATCATTTTTTAATATTCATAAAAAAAATTAAATTATTTATCAATTAATATATTTATATTTCAAGTAGTTATATGATATAAGTTATAAAAATTACTATAATATAACACATGTAAGTCGCACAAGTAACAAGTTTCATTCTAAAATATATAATAACATATATTTTTTGTAAAAAAGTAAATAAAATTTAAAATAATTTTTCTCATTAATTTTAAAATTTAAGAATAATTTTTTAACAAGCACCCGTGTAATACACGGGTGTTGTACTAGTTACTATCTATTTACAAACGCTACACGGGTATTTCATAAAGCTTAATTTTTTTTTTTTTCTGAAACGATAGAAGGATTATATAAACTCAAACAACGAACAATGTTTGAATACATCGACATAGACAATAAAGCCTAAAATGAAGACTGGGAGGACACGCATACAAGCGGCCTAGAGCTCAACAAAGCAAAGAAGACAAACGAAGAAAGCTATACTAACCACTGCATAAAAGGCCTAGCTAGATAGCATACTTCACTACAAAGAAACTAGCAAAGTCAACCAAAATCAAAAAGCAAAAAGTCTGCTAAAAATGCACATCTTCGCTTCGGTCCTATATATGTTTCCAATCAAGATCCACTTCAACCCTTCAAAGCTTTAAATTCAAGTCATTCCTTGTGAGCTATCTTGATCACCACAGGAATAGGCATAAGAGTCTGTTCAAATAACCACAAGTTGCGTGATTTCCAGAGCCACCATAGAAGATATGTTGTAAGTTGTATTTTATATTCGGCATCTGGAGTTGTGTCCATTGAGCAGAACTGCCACCACCATGATTAAAAGGTGTTATCCACCATTCCTATCTGATTCCAGTTAATAGGGTCAACCTTCCAAAGCATTTGTGCTCTCGGGCAACAGAAAAGAACATGATCAATTGTCTCAGGAGACTCATCACAGCAGGGACAAAGAACATCCACAGGAACACCTCTCTTTTGCAAATTTGTGTTCACAGGCAAGAGGCCAGAGTAACACTTCCAGATGAAGTGTTTAATAGTCCCTTTTATTTTAAGTCCCCAACTTTGAAGTCTGGCTTTGCTACTATCAGGAAAGTGCACATTAGGACCTGGTATGTCAAGAAGAAGCAACTGATGTCTGATTAGATGGGAATAAGTACAGGATACTGAAAACTGACCTTCCTTATCAAGGCACCAAAAGAATTAGAGTTTGAATGTTGAGGATGGCTTGGCTTTCTTCTTCATTGAAAAATTGCTTTACCAGCCAAGTGTTCCACCCTAAACCATTATCCAGTAGGAGTTCTTTAACCCAAATAATGTGCCCTCTAGCAATGTTTAGCAGATTAGGCCTAAGAGAAGATAGAGAAGGAATGCAATTGATGTCCTCAATTCAAGTGTGTGCTCCATTTCTAATTTCAGTTCTCAGCCCTTGAGCCAGAATATGTAAGCAGTCTATCCAAGTGTGCCAGAGCCAGAAGCCTTTATGAGTTTTTGTCGCATCAATTATAGAGCAATCAGGAAAATTCCTATCCTTCATAAACTTGGGAACCAGCAAATTAGGTTCAGTTATCAATCTCTAGAGCTGTTTCCAAACAAGAGCAATATTAAAGTCTTATTTCTTTAAATCTCATACCAGCATCAGCTTTAGGTAAAGCAAGATATTTCCAGGCCCTCCAATAAATGCCCTTCTCCTGTGAATCACCTTTGCTCTAACAAAATTGAGCATTGAGAATAGTATAATAGCTTTACAGATGGAGAGAGGTAACTTGAAGCAAGACATTGTGAAAACAGGTAAAGCATTAATAAGAACTTTGCTAAATATTTCCTTACCTTCTGTAGACAACATCTTGTTCTTCCAGCTCCAAAGCTTAGCCTTAACAGAATCAAGAACATAATAGAATGTCTTTTTTTTTTTTCCAATGCCAACTGGGAGCCCTATATATCTTGTAGAAGTGTGAAGTTGGATACCTTGCAGAGCAGAACAAATTTGAGAGTGTAGAGATGAAGGAGTATTTCTGCTAAAGAAATTGGAGACTTATGCAGATGAACTCTTTACCCAGAAAAATGTCTATATCTGTCTAGCAAATTCATCAACACAAGAGCCTGATTGGTTTTAGCCTTGCAAAAAAATAATGCATCATCTGCAAATAGAAGGTGGGAAAGGGTGTTGGGATCTGTGAGGATCTCGTTATGTACAAATCACGAATTCAATAGCAAACGTAAACCTATACGCAGCGGATCTAAAGGTTTGATGTAGAGAACTTACGGCTTAAAATTTATGTAGATCTGGCTGACCACGAACGGTTGACCGCAATTGATTGACCGCAAATCACGTCTTTGGTTGCACGAACAAGATCAGATCAAAATCGGATCAAACGGATGCAAACAGATCAAAACGAGTTTTTGCAGTCAGGCTCCTTCCGGCGACGCGTGAGGGCGCGTGCGGCGTCGGAATCCGGTGACATCGGCGGTGATGGAAAGCCCTCGTCGAGACGGTCGTCTGGGTATACTGTACGTCTCAACCGGACTTCCGGTTAGTTCTGTAGGTCAAAATATATTTCATCTCGGTTTACCTACAAATCTTATACTGTATTACTCACTACACCCTTCTTCAACTTGTACCAGTGGAGCAACAAGAAGAAGATAAAGCTCGAATGAGATCTAGAGAGAGAGAGAGGCGTGGGGCGTGTATATCTCGTGAATATAATTGGGATTCTCTTCTCATGAGCTTAATGATGTATATATAGAGCTACAGTAGGGACCCTAAGGAGATTAGGAAAAGGGCTCCTTAATTAATTAGACTAACTGTGGGCCAAACCCACTCCTCTAATTAATTAAATAATATTAATGGGCCACCAACATTATATTATTGCACTCCCTTTCCCTAGCCCAAATTACATTTGAGACTCCAATAATAATTACTCGATTTACCTCCCCACGTTTAAGATATAATGTCCATTAATTAATTCGATTACTGACAATCAAGAATTAATTAATTTATTATTATTTCACCGAAGCTAGCGCTCGTTCATCACATTCTTATTATGTCGGAATTTAATCCACCTGCAGGGTTTAGCATAACAATCCTTCATGAACTCACTCCGGGGACATCATCAAACTAACGCACATGGTGACCGCAAATATCCTAACAGCACATCCTATATATAATAGTATTACCCAAAACAGTAGGAATATTAATCCAGCTAACTGAACCTCGCCCATGTGAATCAAAGTAATATATATTATATATATCTGCCTGTTTAATATCTTACGGGTTAAGAGAACGCAGTAATTAACCAAGGCCTAGTTCATTTACGACGATCAGTATAAAATGAACTTCTCCTCTCTGGGATCCTGTTCAATACATAAATGTACTAGTGCAACTAATCAGTCAAGACAAACTGTACAGTTGACACTACAACCGTTCGGATGGGGTGTTCATGTCCATCTAGGTTGTGAACAACTATTTTTATTCGCAAGTAACTGATAGAGTGATCTTCGGTTCGCCCGATGACGACCCACTCCATCTAAGTGTAGAACAACAGAACGTAGAACTTGTTTAGTCTAACATGATTCTCATTCATAAAGGGTAAATGTGTAATATCATGAAAAGCCAAGCTTTCAGTATATAACACTAACAATCTCCCACTTATACTTAAAGCTTTCGCTTTTACAGTATAGTCCTATCAATCCGTTATTCTAAAAGACCTATGTCGATCCTATCGCCATGCATTCTCTGATGCAATCTTGGCAACATAAACGTCTCTCCTCTACCAACGATATCCGAATCAGATGGTATTTGCGCTCTATGTGTTTGCTTGCCCTGTGGGCTCGAGGTTCTTTTGAGTTCGCTACTGCTCCACTGTTATCACAGTACACGGTGATACCACGTGGCAAACTCGGTATAACCTCTAAGTCCACTAAGAAGTTCCTGAGCCATACTGCGTCTTTCGCTGTCTCTGAGGCTGCTATGTACTCGGCTTCCATGGTGGAGTCTGCCACGCATTTCTGCTTAGCACTCCTCCATGAAATGGCTCCATTTCCCAAGGTAAACACATAACCTGAGGTTGACTTACTTTCATCCTTATCTGACTGGAAATCAGAATCACTGTAACCCAGAGGTAACAAGCTGCCTGCACGGTAAACTAACATGTACTCCTTAGTCCTTCTCAGGTACTTGAGTATATGCTTAACCGCAGACCAATGTTCCCGTCCTGGATTACTTTGATATCTAGCTACCATGTCAACGGCGTGGCTAATATCCGGCCTTGTGCATAGCATTGCATACATGAGACTTCCTACTGCCGAAGCATAAGGAACTGTCTTCATCTCCTCTATCTCCTTAGACGTCTTAGGAGACATCTCCTTAGATAGAGGTATTCCATGTCTGAAAGGTAACATACCTTTCTTGGAATCCTGCATGCTGAATGTGGCCAAGACAGTATCTATGTATGAAGACTGGGATAAGCACAACATTCTCTTCTTACGATCTCTAATGAGCCTAATACCAAGAATGTGTCCTGCTTCACCTAAGTCCTTCATATCAAACTGCTTAGACAACCACACCTTTACGTCTGATAACTCCTTCTTACTGTTTCCAATAAGCAGTATGTCATCTACGTAAAGCACAAGAAACACCACCATGCTCCCACTGATTTTCTTGTAAACCCAGTGCTCATCCGGACATTGAGTGAACCCGTACGACTGGATCACCTCATCAAAACGGATGTTCCAAGATCTCGAAGCTTGCTTCAGTCCATAAATAGACCGATTAAGCTTACACACTAGATGCTCACGACCTTCAGCAATGAATCCCTCTGGTTGCTGCATATAGATGTCTTCTTGCAGGTTCCCATTAAGGAAAGCTGTCTTGACATCCATCTGCCAGACCTCATAGTCCATATGAGCGGCTACAGCCAAGAGAATCCGAATGGACTTAAGCATAGCTACTGGCGAAAAGGTCTCATCATAATCAATACCCTCGATCTGGGTATAACCTTTCGCAACAAGCCTAGCTTTAAAGGTTTGCACCTTCCCATCCAAACCTCTCTTTCTCTTATAGATCCACTTACATCCAATGGGTCGTACCCCATCGGGTGGTTCTACAAGATCCTAGACATGATTAGAGTCCATTGACCCCATTTCAGCTTTCATTGCAACATTCCATGAATATGCATCTTTATCTTGGAGTGCCTCATCGTAAGTTCTTGGGTCCGATTCTAGGCGTCCTGGAACTGAGTCCGATGACTCTCCAAGACCTATCCATCAGTCGGGTAAATGAGAAACCCTCCCACTGCGACGAGGCACTGTCTGCACTGGTACACTCTCAGTGTGCCGTGTTGCAGTATTATGTGATGTATCTACTTGCGCACTCGGTGGGGAACCATCGATTTCACCCCTTAACTCCTCTAAGACTAGTCTACTCGCGGGCTTATGATTCATAATATAGTCTTCTTCCAAGAATCTA
>BKCP01006993.1:173165-208908 GCA_008636005.1 Striga asiatica | reverse complement strand
TTCGTCATCTCCTCAATTGAAAATCGTGGGTTTTGCTTCATAATTTATTGAAATTAAACCAGGTTTTCGGGGAATAAAAAACTGGCAAGGTTGGCCCCCCAAATCCGCAGTCCAAGGCGGGGGTGGGTTGGGCCTGCATTTTGTAGGCCCGTCCCGCCATTGGCAGGTTACGACCAGCCCGTTTTAAAAGTTGTGAGCATTTAATTTATACAAATCAGTACGTTATACTTTCTCTTGTTATTATTATTAGGAAAAATTACACTTTACCTACCTAACTATCCGTCTTTTTACACTTTGCCCACTAAACTTGTTTTTTTTTGCACTTAACCGGTATGAACTTCACATTTTTGTGCACTTACCCACTTCCGGCCATCGGAGTTCATATAAGTCCAACACGTGGCAATGACGACAACGCGTACAGGGGCATAACAGACATTTTAAGTTGTTTTCCTAATTAAACCTAAAATCCATCCCAGCCCCAAATCGATCGTTCCCCAATTTCCAAATTCTCTCAATCCCAAATTCTGCCCTAACCCTAATCTCCAAAGGAAGTTCATTCTCTCGAAAATCTTTCAAGTGTAGCAAATATTGAACAATGTCATGGAAAGTACGTGCAACCGATGATGAAGATATACTGCCTGGAAGTTGTTGCCCAGATTACGGTGAGTTCGTAATTTGTTCTTCTTTTTTCATTTTTTTTGGGACGACACTAGCGCTCTAATTCATTGTTCATTGGTCCGTAATCTGTGTTTATTACTTCGTTATATGTTCAGTTGGTAGAACATGTCGAATCTCTTTCCTTTGTTTTTTGTATTTTTTGTCTTACTATCAACAGGTCCCCAATCTTAGATGTTCACAATCAAATTGGCAGATGAGGTTGCATATATTGACTATTGCCATCCTGATAAAACTTCTTTAATTGAGATTATGAGTATGCTAGAAGAGTTAGGTGTGAATGACGTGAAACAACTTCACTGCACACAAGGAGATGTGAGTGACTGCAGTAATTTGCTTATCTTGAATGATAGTGATGTACTCAAGAATGGGGCAAATGGTGAATGATAGTAGGTTGGTGGGTTTATATGTGGAGCATGAAACTACAAAGAACAATCATGAAACCTCTTCTTTTCCTTATATTGATGAACCTTTGAATTATGTTGGTGATTGTGATGAAGTCATGGCAACAAATGACCTTAGGGATCCTGAGAATGATATTGTTAATGGTTTGATTGATGAATGTATGAGCAATGATAGTGATGATGTTCAGTCTTGGGGTTCAGATTCTAGTCACTCTGATGTTTTCATAGATAGTGATTGTGATGTGTCTGTTGCTGATGATGATATTATGTTTGATGAAAACATTGATAGTGATGTTGAGTTTGGGGGCTTAAGTTCAAGTAGGTCTGAGGGTGTGTGCAGACCCCATGTTGAGTCCATAGGCAGCAAAACAAAGGATAAACATAAGGGTCATAACGTTTTCAATGAGAAATCGGACATAATTCAAACTCTAGTTTTGAGTTAGGCATGTTGTTTACAGACATGAATTTGTTTAGGAAAGCAGTTAGACAACATGCTATTAAGAATAAGAAGGATGTGGTTTTTAGCATTAATGAGAGAACCAAGGTACAAGTTAAATGTAAGCACACAACTTGTCCTTGGATTATGTATGCTGCTAAGTTGTCTGATGAGGATAGTGTTCAGTTGAGAAAGTATGACCCTAAGCATAAATGTCCTAGAAAACAGAGGGCTTCTCATGCAAACTCTAGGTGGCTAGATGATACATATAGAGAAAAAATATGGACTGATCCCAAGTGGCCTGCGGAGTCCATGAGAAAGATAGTGCAAGGGGAACACAAGCTTCTTTTCAATAAAGTCAACTCTATAGAGCTAAAAAAAAGTGTTGACTAGTGGATCTGGGGCTAATCCTGAGCAATATGCATTGTTGTGGTCTTATGCCAGTGAAATTAGGTTGTCAAATCCTAATAGCACAGTGAAGATAAAGTGTAGAAGGATAGGTGATAAAACACTTTTTAAAAGAATGTACATTTGTTGGGGTGTACTTAGAGATGGTTTATTGGATGGATGTAGGCCTGTTGTATTTCTTGATGGTTGTCATTTGAAAACTTCAATGGGTGGGGTCCTTTTAACTGCAGTTAGCATAGATCCAAACAATGGGAAGTTCCCATTTTCTTATGCTGTGGTAGAAAAGGAAAAGAAGAAATCATGGAGTTGGTTTTTACATTTTCTGATAGAAGACTTAAATATCAGAAACCCTTACCATTGGACATTAATGTCTGACAAGCAAAAGGGTTTGATTGAAGCTGTTGAAACCCTTTTGCCTGGTACTGAACACAGATTTTGTGTTCAACACTTGTACCAGAATTTCAAAGCCCAACATAAAGGGCTTGCATTGAAAAAGTTGTTGTGGAAAGCTGCTAGGGCATCTAGAGTGCAGGATTTTCAGAGGGTCATGACTGAGATCAAAGAGAGAGATGAACCTGCATATCGATGGTTGAATGCAAGACCTCCTGCACATTGGTCTAGATCTCATTTTAGCACACATTCAAAGTGTGATACACTTTTGAACAATCTCTCAGAGACTTTCAATTCTGTGATTGTGAAGGCAAGCGGTGAGTCCATTGTAATCATGTTAGAACTGATTAGGACTTACCTAATGAAGAATATCCATCTGAAAAGAGACAAGATGAGAAAATATCATGGAGAACTTTGTCCTAGGATAGGGAAGTTGCTTGATGAAATGAAGAAACTAGTATGGAGTTCATTACACATTGGAATGTGAGGGATCAATTTGAAATAGAGACCATGACTGGGAGTAGGTTTAAGGTTGATGTTGGTGAGAAATCTTGCAGTTGTAGGAAGTGGCAGTTATCAGGAATTCTATGCCTCCATGCAATATCAGGAATCTTTTATTTAGGCAAAAATCCTGAGGATTTTGTTGATGACTGTTACAAAAAGGAGACATACTTAAGGGTCTACAGTCATTTGATGGGAGCACTAAATGGACAAGATGAATGGCCAGAAGTGGATATTCCACCATTGCTACCACCTAGCATTGAAAAAATGCCAGGAAGACCCAAGAAGTATCAGAGGAAGATGGGAACAAATGAGATCAATGGAAAGCATGTTAGTGAGCAATCTAAAAAAATGATGCAACACCTAATCAAGTGAGATTGAGCAAGAAAGGTGTGACAATGAGATGTTCAATCTGCAAGCAACCAAACCACAATTCAAGGGGTTGCCACAAAAATAAGAGGAATGATGTGCCTGCTCCAGTTCAAACAGAATCAACTGCAAAGAAGGTACTTAGATGAAAATTAATGTTGTCACTTATTTAACCATGTAGTATCTTTACTAATCTCATGTTTATTTGCAGAGAAAGAGAAGGAGTCCTAGAAAATCCAACTTTGAAGGGAATGATTTGCAGAGCATAAGGAAGAGTCCTAGACTGAAGGTAAAATTGATGTTCTTTCTTTTCTCAATGTGTTCTTGTTATCAGCCTTTATCATTAACTAACTATATAAATTTTGAATTTGTTTGTTGTTGTTAATGTGTAGGAGAAAGCCCAAAGAGTTGAAGGAATCTCATAGAAAATGCCACAAAAGGTATAAAATTTCCTTTTCATTCTTTTTTGGTTTTTGGTTAAACTGAAGTAGGTTAAACCAAAGGTGACTTTTCATTATTTTTGGTATTTTTTTGTTTGGAAAAATATTTTTGTGCAGGAGAAAAGCATCAAAGCTGGAGGATCCTCACAAGAGCTAGCAAAGGTATGGTTTTTATTCACAAAGGATCCTCACAAGCACCAACTGTGGTTTTTTATTCCTTTTTTCTTTTTTATCTTTGGTTTTGTGCAGGATAAAGACAACAAAGTTGGAGAATCTTCACAAAATCCAGGAAATGTATGATATTTACTTTCCACATTTGCCCTAAACAAACATGTATATGTTTAATTCAAAGATTGTTATTGTAAATGTGTAGGGAAAAGAAAAAGAAATAGTCATTGCTGGAAATGATGGTGTGAAAGCTAAGCTGCCAGTGAAGAGGAGCTTGAGGATACAAGGTCTTGTTGGTGAAAAGCCACAAGCTCTTACACAATCTGTTAGGCCACCAGGAAGCAGCAACATGCTTGATGGTGTGAGATTTTCCACAAGAAAAAGGGCTGCATACTCTCAAGAATAGAATATTTGTTGTTTGGAGTTTGGTCGGTCTGGAAAGTTTGTAATGCCATGTATTGACATTCTGAATGGTTTTTTATTTGAATAGATTGAGATTGGAACATATTGAGATTTTGTGTTGGTATGTCTATTTGGGAATATTCTGAAGTGGTCTTGTGGTGTTTGTATTGACAATTTAGGTGTTATGCTTTTTGAACAAAGTAAGACATTCTGATTTGAAGAAATATTGAATTTTATTTCAATATGTTTGGAATGGGAAATGATATGTTCTTTGTTATACCCTTTGTTTGGAATGGGAAATGATATTGAATTTCATTTCTATATGTTTGAAGTGAATATTGATATCACTCGGGCTCCTTCAACTCGGACGGCCACCGTACCTGCAAGAACCCAACGCCGGGAGGTGTCCCGGTATCGGGCCTCCGACGCTCAAGTAATAATCACTCCAAAACTCCAAATCTCAAATGTATAGTAATGAATGTAGAGAGAGTGAGAGAATGAGATACCTTAGCCGCCTTTTATAGGGGGAGTGTACCTTATGGGCCAAGTTGGCTTGTCCAATGCCATTATGCCACATGTCCTAGCCCATGTGTAGGCTTATTCTCCAATATATTCCTTTTTATCTATTTAAACCGGTCTAGTATAATATCTTATATCAATGTTTGTGTCCATCTGATTATATTTTTGTCAAGTTGGGAACAAATATTGATTTGTACAGGTGAGTACCTTTGTTATTTTTGCATGCATACATTTGCAACATGTTTGTATGCATTTGGTTGTTGTAATAGAATAGTTATGTCCAGTCCATTTCCCCCACACACATAAGCATAAACCAAAACATTTTTTCATTCATTCATGAAAGCACAAATGGCTAATGTTACAGATTATATAGACATAGACTAAATGTCTTACAAAACATACCAAATGACTAAGTTTCAACCAACAATAGAAATGGGACTTAGCCAATAACAACAATCACCTTAACAAATTGAAACATAAACTGCCACTGCCAAATGGTTATATCACCATTTGACAAAGAACATGATCAAGAAAGAAATAACCATCATTCCCCAAAGACACTTCTCTCTAGACTTCTTTGTAGCCAACTCATCTTCAAGCCTATTAACACGTTTCAGAAGCCCTGGAATAATTTGTCGAGATCTCGGGCACATTGGAGGGTCAATCCAAGAGAAATAATTGCATCCTCCAGTGGCCTGAATAATTATCAATCAATTGAACAAATCAATCAAATAAGGTTGTTGATCAAATAAGGGAAAAAAATAGGATTTCAGATTAAGGGGGAAATTTTAGGGTTGCAAATTAGGGGGAAATTTTAGGGTTGAATATTAAGGGAAAATTCCAGGGCTGCAAAGTAGGGAAATATTTTAGGGCTGCAAATTTAAGTTGCATCCTCCAATGGTCTGATTATCAATCAATTAAACAAATCAATCACTTAGGGCTGCAGATTAATTAAGGGAAAATTAGGGTTACAAAATTAGGGGAGAAATTTAGGGTTACAAATAAAGAAAATTAATCATCAAGAGAAGTAATTGCACCTTCTAATGGTCTAAATAATTAGCATAGAACAACACACATTGCAAAATAGGGTAAATTTTTCAAATTATAGCCTAAAATTACCTGAGATTTTTCACAGGCGGCATATCTTCTTCCCGGATTATTGTCTGTCCATGAGGTTTTCATGACGGCCCTTTTCCCACAACTGCAGAAGTCGCCGTTGCCGGTCACCTCGGAGCCCATGGTCGCCATTTATTTCTCTCTTCCTCTTCTGCAAACAAGACGGACAATTTGGGGAAAAGAAATTAGGGGTTTCGAATTTGAATAAGAATTTTTGTATGTGAGGACGATTTTGCCCGTTGTATATCCTGTCAAAAGACGAATATACCCTTATTTAGAAACTCCGATGGCCGGAAGTAGGTAAGTGCACAAAAATGCGAAGTTCATATCGGTTAAGTGCCAAAAAGACGGATAGTTAGGTAGGTAAAGTGTAATTTTTCTTTATTATTAATATTTTTTTTTTAAAAAAAAAAAAAAACCTTTCAATGGAACATTGTTAAAGTGGAATTCCAATGGTCTTAAGTTTGGACATGTCTTTTGGAAACCAATCGATCGCTATTGCAGGTATTCATTTATGCAAATAAAATGAAGGCATCCAACCTTTACTATTACTAATATGTATTGCTATTTATTGCTTATTTTACATTCATGATATATAAATATTGCACGAATAATCTTGATAGCCCAACTTTGAAAGGGGAAAAAAAGGAAAAAATAAAGTTGATAACAATACGTATCGAACCATGTCGAGAAACACAAAAACTGACGAGAACCCAGGCAAGTTCCATATTGTTGGTTGGTTTAAAATAATGCGAGGTTATCAAATACGTATTATAATGATGGCATGTGTTCATTTGTAGGTTTAAAAGTGGTGTTATGCAGTGAAGAGGAAGCCAGAAAAGAGTACATATTTTCAAGGAATTTGAAGCTTATTCCCTTATTTATTAGGTCCGTCCATCTATTATTCTACTTTACGTCTTTCAATAAGTAAACAAACCGATTGCATAAAATATGACACGACAAGTAATGTATATTGGATAAAGAATTGTGGAAAATACTACAATCCCGTTACGAAACCATTCCGTTGGGATTTGTAATCGTTAGATCATCAAGTAACCGTTAATGATAGTTGATCTAACGGTTACAAATCCCAACGGAATGGTTCCGTAACGGGATTGTAGCCTTACCCAAAAATTGTACTTATTGGTATGTTCATGGTCATATGAATGAATGAATATATATATATATATATGAATGAATGAATATATATATATATATATATATATATATATATGCTAAAATATGAGAGCAATATGAATGAATACTTACACTAGCTATCACGAAATGAAAGTTGTGTTTAGAAATTAGAATTTACGCAACAACTGCTTCTACATAGAATTTAAACTGCTTGTATGTACTCTCGTAATAGGTTTGATTTGTCAGTTTCATTCATAGGATAGTTAATACATTTTAAATAGAAAATATACATATATTTTTTAAATGAAATGTCACCAGGCCAAAACGGACTGATATCACAATTTGTCAATCATTTTACAATGCATTTCATTTAAGAAAGTATGCATTATGATCATACATTTGTATAACAAATATTTATTAAAGCAAATTAATAATTAATTTATATTATTCATTTTAATTCATATTTTCATTTTGACTAAGACTTTTATGATTATAATGAATGCTAGTATAATACTCATGTGTTACATGAATTCGTGTTAAAAAAAAATCAATATCTAAAATAAAAAAATAAAAAAATTATTTTAACTAGTTTTACCCCGTGCATTTGCACGAAAAAAAATATAATAAAAGAGAAAGTAATTAAACATATAAAATAAAATAAAAATCATAACTTAATAAATGAGAAAAAAATAATTTAAAAAAGTGAATTTAAATATTATTAAACACTAATTTATATACAACATGTGAGGTTTTCCTATTGTCAGAATCCTCATCACAACAAATCATTATCTTTAAATCTCTTTGACTCGTGACTCTGAGATTTGATTTTTCAAAAATATTTGATGTATCTTTGTAATATTCGAAAAAATATTTTTTATTATTGTATGACTGCAATAAAAAATAGAGATATTTGTAGTCATTCTTAATTAGTTGTGAAATATGTATTTATATAATACCAAAAAATTTATAGTAAAATAAAAACAAAAATATTATGTATTTCAGGACATAAAAAGGCCTTACAGAAATGGACACCATCCAAAATTGGACCTGTCAAAATTGTGTAACTGAAAGTTACATATTATCATTAAATGGCGAATATATTTTTATTAAATTAACACCTATTTTTATTAAACGAACTCATATTATTATTAATTGCTGGTTGAATAAAATTTGTTGAAGCTCCCAGGCAATTATATATATAGATTTTTAAATACTATTTTGAAAAATTATATTATTATTTATATTTAAACTTCACCTGTCACTTATACGGCTTATCATCTTATATTACAATAATTTTTTTTCAACTTATCATATAACTACTTTGTAGTTAAATTAGTTTAAATAATTTTATTTTTTTTCAATTAATATTAATAGGTAATTAAAGTTTTATTATAAAAAATAATATACTTATATATTTTATATGTACAATATAGATGTCAAATAAAAGATCATCAAAAAATGATTAATTTGATATATTGTATAAAATATTATAAATAAAATGTATATTGAATTTTAAATATAGTTATTTTTATAATTTAAAAAGAAAGAGATAAGGAAAAATAAATAATGGGAAAAAAATCCTCTCAATATATAATTACAGAACGCGTTATACTTCGTAATCTTATTTGGCAAAATATAATTCTTTGTAATATGAATCGAATAAAAGTTACTATTTTTATATACCAAATGACTTATGTTTCGTAATCTTATTTGGCAAAATATAATTCTTTGTAATATGAATTGAATAAAAATTACTATTTTTATATACCAAATGACTTATGTTTGGATTGCCATAAAAAATATATATAATATATTTAAATTATTCAATATAAATCTACTTATTATCTTATTTCCATAATGTTCATGTTATCTCATGTTCTAAGTTTTGTATTTTGTCCATGTTATTCTCTTATGTATTTGAAATAAAAACTTTATAAATAAAACTAATGATGTGTATAAATTAGTTTTTAGAATTTAAAAAAATATTGTTAATTCACTTAGTTCTTTATTAAATTTTTATATATTGTTTCTTATAAATTTTTTCCAACTTCAACATAATATATAATTTTTTTCTTCCTTCAATTTTTGTTGCACATTTAATATTTATCAAACACTCGTGTAGTACACGGGTATCGTACTAGTTATGACTTATAAACCATGTCTAGAATATGAAATTATAATTATTACCTTTAAAAAGGGTAATAAATATCCATTAAATTATGAATATTCCAAGTCAAGTTTTTTTTTTCTTTATTGTAAGTAAATTAAAATATATCAAAGTCAAATGACAAAATGAAAAAATGTTACATTGGAACTTCAAGTGTTGGAGCCTGCGCTCAGCACATTTGAAAATTATATATAGGAGGATAATTTTCAGGTTATGCTAGATAAAATTATATTATTTTTATTTTCATAATGGCAATTAAAACAGAAATTCTATGGTGCCCATATGGGCACCATAGAATTTCTGGCAATTAAGATGGTGTTTAATCTACATGATGATAAGTTGTCTTATTTATAGTATTCACTTTTGACTTAGAATTTAAAATTTGATGGAAATTAATAACCACCTATTAAATTTATACAATGTTATATGTAATATTATATTGATTTGTTTTCTGATATTATTTATGAATTTTTGTATACATTAGGTATGAGTATTAATTTGTGTTATTGATAACGACTACATAGTGAGACTACTAATATACATATCCAGCCCCTATGCAGTACATGAATTATATAGATCGAAACTATTAGGAAAAACTATAATTGAAGAATTGATTAACAGTAACCATCGAGAATACTTCTTTTTTTGTATCTTTTTTTTTTAAATATCGTTATACTAATAAATAGTCAATCATATAAATGAAGGGGAAAAATCACTTTTACTGTCCCAACTATATTACATTTTTTAGTACCCGAAGTTCAAACATAATGGTTTTTGGTCTAACGTTTTCAAAATCAGTCATTTTTCATCGAAATCGTAAAAATTTCGGTTCAATTTCATTAAATCATACCCCATTTTGAAGCTCTTAACTTGACATGTTCAACACCACCTTTAATTGTAGTATCATATATCTCGAAGTTCGAGAAAAACATTGTTGAAATTTCCAATGTTTTTGTCAAAATGCACATTACATTATGACCTAATGATACCGTAGATCACACACTGTTGGATTTGTAAGAAAAAAATATTTAGAAAATATTTTTTTTTTTTTTGAGGAATATAATTAATTGTATTTACCTATCACTCAATCGTCGACAACAATTTTCCAACGAGTCGTGTCAACAGGGAAAGATGGAAATTTCACCAACAGATCTGATTGGTGCGCGATCGAGAGACGCCGTTAGATTCTTTAAGAACGTGCCTTTGTATATATATATTTTGTAAAACTCCGACAAAAGCTTTAAGAACAATTTTTTTATATGAATTTTGAGGTACCGTACGATAAAATTGAAGATACTGAATCAATAGCTTCAAAATGATGTATGAGATTGAATATCAAAGGTGGTTGACAACTTCTATTTAATATTTTGAACTGAAAGTAAATAATTTCAAAACTGTTTGATTAATTAAATTAGAAGTTGAGTAGCGACACAAAATAAGAAGGGAGTGTTCGTGTGGTATTTTGAGTGATATTTTGAGACATTTTGAGATTATTGATTTTTTAAAATTTTCAAGAATCATATGAAATTTTAAGTTTTCAGTTGTGATTCACAGTGAGATTACATTGTTTTTTCTTTTGAAATCCTAACAAATTTTAAAAAGCTTTTACAAATCGTACTCTAACATTAGTTAAAACTCTTAAGATTTTGTAAGATTTTTTAAAATACTTCAAACTTTTAAAAGTATTACAAGAAAATAAATTAAATACATTATGATTTCTAAATTAATTAAAATTTTTCTTAAAATGCAACAAGGGCTCGTTGCCTAGTACTGTAGCGTGTAGGCGGCTTGCAGTTTGGTGACGTTAGCAGTGTTTTTCTAGTGTAGCCTTCAGCATCATTCAATTTCAATCTAAGACTAAGAATAACAGAAACCAGGGGGAGCCCTAGTGTGTCCAGGTGGAAATTAAACAAAAAAAAAAAAAAAGAAAAATGAGAAAAGAGGAGAGACCACGGTGCTGGAGGTGGTGTGTTTTGGGGGATAGGCAACCAAGTGGTGTGTTCTACTTTATGATAAAGTAACCAATGGGATGGAGACACTTGTCTCCATTCCATTGGTTCATCTTTTTTTTTTTAATAATTTTTAAACTAATATATCTTTTATATAATAAAATAAAAAAATAAATAAATATACCAAAATTAATAATTTTTAATTCTCTACAAATAGAGACCAATTTTGCTATACTTATTTTTTATTTTTAAATTGACATAAAGATATAATTTTTAAATTTCGTATATTTTTTATATAATAAAATATAAATATATCAAAATTTGTAATTTTTAAGTATGTATGAATATATATACTAATTATGTTGTATTTGTTTATTAATTTTAAATTAAAATAAATATGTTAAATCATATTACATAAATCCCCATCACTTCTCACAAAAGAAATCAATCTGAGCCGTTTGTTAAAAGCACAATCTTCGTCAATTTGATTTTCACCGTTCATCACTAAAGCAATTAATCTGGTCCATTCTTTCAAAAAGCACAATCCATGTCAAATTGACCCCTAGCATTTATAAATACAACACACCAGAATTTTGTATCATCAAATCACTACGATCAAACCTTTCTTCTTATCCAAATTATCATTTCCACCAAAACTTTGCAAAAGATGTCATCAGATGAAAACTTTGATGAATGGCATGAAGGCCTTATACTTCAAAATCTTCAAATTGACTCACAAATGGAGGAATTGCTTTTCGCATTCCTACTATATCTTTTCAGCCTACAAATACCGCTAATGAGCCCCGACGATGCTACATTGAGCGACAACGAGAGAAGGGCCATAAAGGGGTGTTCGAGCAATACTTTTTAGATGCTCCAATATATCCTCCAGAAGTTTTCCGAACAAGATTTCGTATGCGGAAGCCATTATTCGAACAAATAATGAGTAAACTCGTTGAAACAGAAGAATTTTTTCAACAAAAAAGTGATGCAACTGGGAGATTAGGTATGTCCTCAATTCAAAAATGTACTGCAGCTATGAGAGTTTTGGCATACGGTACAGGAGCTGATTTGCATGATGAATACCTTCGAATGAGTGCACAAACTATTAGAAAATCTGTTAAAAAATTTGTGCAGGGTGTGATTTCAAACTTTGGTGATGAGTACCTCAGAAAGCCGAATGAAGGAGACTTAGCATATTTGTTGCATATTGGTGAACAAAGAGGTTTCCCAGGTATGTTAGGAAGTATTGATTGCATGCACTGGGAGTGGAAAAATTGTCCTGCTGCATGGGCAGGACAATATACAGGAAGAAACGGTAAGACAACAATCATTTTGGAAGCCGTTGCATCACAGGATTTATAAATCTGACATGCATTTTTTGGAACTCCGGGGTCCAGAAATGATATCAACGTGCTTGAACAGTCTCCTGTTTTCAAGGATTTCTTGGAAGGTCAAGCACTAAAGGTTAGTTATATTTTCTTGGAAGGTCAAGCAATTAATCTCATCCATTCGTCAAAAAGTACAATCCATGTTAAAAAAACACAATCAATGTTGATAAATAGAGACCTCATTTAGCATATTTCACACACACCAGAAAATCATCTCCATTTCATCTTCCTTTCATTACCAAAACTCTATTGTTCTCAATTTATCAATGGATCCAAGCAATTTTTTCTCAAACACCGAAGATTATTATCCTAGCCTTGAAAATCTTGATAGTCAAGATTTTCAAACCCATTCAAACCCTCAGTTTCCAATTGATCTCACTCACAAAAATATCCAGTCTCCAAACACAAGTACTTCACATACTCCCAAAGTTTGGACAAATCAAGAAGATCTGGCACTCACTCATGTATGCTTGGGTTACCGTAAGTTAGAATGCTGCTATCGACACGAACCAAAATAGTCAGACATTTTGGAAAAGTATCTCGGAAATGTATGAGGAAGCTCGTGCGGACAACTCAAAGTTTATGGGACAACAAAGAACCATTGAATCGCTAAGGAATCGTTATAGGAGGTTGAACACAAATGTAACCAAGTGGTTGGGCGCCTACAATGGAGCATATGCCCAAAAAAGTAGCGGTATGTGTGATGCAGATGTTGAAACGATAGCTTAAAAATTTTACAGCGGCGAAAAAGGTACGGAGTTTACGCATCATGAAGTTTTTGAAAAGATTATGCGTCATTATCCAAAGTGGGAATTGAAATTGGGTGTTGAGCGTCATCGTACTAGCATTGATCGAGAATATGCTGGCGATGATGATGTTGAAGAAGATCGTGAAAGCTCCAAAAGATCAAGAACTACCGGAGGAGATGAGGACCCAAACGATGAAATCCAAGTTAGTGAAACTTCAACAATTCGTCGTCCTACTGGCAGAGACAAGGGGAAAGGAAAAAGGAAAGGAAAAGCCACTGCATCACAACCCCCAGTTGTTCCTGATGACTATACTGAAGCACTTAATGCAATGAGGATCACACGTGAGAAAAAAATTGAAGCAATTAACAAGATTAGAGAAATTAAGATGCAAAAATTAGCCTTGAACACGCTCAACAACAAAATGAATATGCTCAACACTTTGATGGGTAAAAGCAACTTGTCTCCTCAAGAAGAAGTTGTCAATAACCGCCTTATGTAGAAATTATTCCCATGATGGTTTAGTTGGTATAATTGTGCTCTTTTTTTATGTAATCATCTATTTAATGTAATCGTTTGTTTATGTAATTGCCTAGCCAATGTAATTTTATTTTATGTAATCGTCTGTTTATGTAATTGCCTATTTAATGTAATCGTTGTGGTTTTATTTTATTTAATCGTCTATTTATGAATTTGTCTATTTAATGTAACCGGTGTGGTTATATTTTATTTAATCGCCTTATTTTAAATCAAATCAAATAAAATAATTATATAATAATATTAAATCAAAGCAAATAAAATAATTATAGAATTATATTAAATCAAAGCAAATAAAAGAATTAATTAATAATTAAATAAAATGAAATAGAAAAAAACATAATAATTAAATAAAATCAAATTAAGAAAAAAATTGTTGTGGTTGGATGTTGGTGTGGTTGCTGATAAACTTGCAAAATTGAGATGGTGTGGTTCGGTTGATTATTGATGATGTGGAAGAGAGATAAATTAATTAAATATTAGGGTGGTTGGATGGCTGGGTGTTTGGAACGGTTGCTGTTATTCGTAGTCTAAGATCTTTAGTGGGTCTTTGATGAAGTTTACTGTTTATAAACTTCACTACATGATTGGATATAAATTTTTTTTGCTTTGATTGGATTTTCGATTTGGGTTGGTTAAATTTGAAAAAATTGGTACGGTTATTTCTTACTGAGTATATTAAAATAATATTAAAAATAAAATGATTAAAATTAAATTGATGTAAAAGTAGGAGAGAGAAGATGTGATGTGATGGTTAGTTAAAATTATGTGAGTTGATGAATAGTGAATTAAGGTTGATGGTGTGTGTAAGAGTGATTGATTGATATTATTTAATTATATTGATAATATTGATGAAGTGAAATTTAAAGTTGAGTTAAAAAAAGTAGTTAAGTTAAAATGATTGAATTTTTTGGGTTGGATTTATATCAGATCATTCTTTTAAAATTTCACTTTTGAGTTTTTATCACTAAATTTAGGCTGTGTTTGGTAAGCCAAATAAGTTAGTTTATAGCTTATTTGGTTAGCTTATAAGCTTCCTGTATTCAAATAAGCCTCCTTTGGTAGGACGAGTTTTTGTAAAAAGCTCGAGCTTATTTGATAAGCTTCTTTAGGTAGCTTTTCAAATAAGCTAGTTGAATTTTTTATTCCAGCTAGCTTATTAGCTAATTTTACCAAACACTTTTATTATATAAGATAGCTTTTCAGCTATAAGTCATAAGTTATAAGCTAAAAATTACTGATAAGCTATAAACTAGCTTATTAGCTAGCTCACTATCAGTTAGCTTATCAGTTAGTTTTACCAAACATAAATATAACCTTAATCTTAGATTTGAAGTTTATATTTGTAAATCAGGTTTACATTTCACATCTTTAATAAAGCTACGGAGGAATAGTATGAGGTGGGGCATCCTATACCACCTAATTTTTTTATTATTTTTTTTTTATTTTATTTTATTTTCTCTTTTCTGATATTTTCTTATTTTTCTTTCTTTCTTACGAGATGGCGTTTAATAGCTTGATGATTATTAGAAATTTGTGATTTGTGATATTAATTGTGAATGTAATATCAGGCTGCAGTTGGCCATGGACGGCGAGGCATTGACGGAGCACGAAACTGCCCTTTACGATCGCCAAATTCGGGTTTGGGGCGCGGATGCTCAAAGAAGGTATTTGAAGTCTTTTGCTCCTCCTTCATTTATACATGCCTGCGAATGCCTGTTTCTTTTGTATCTTCACTTGATAAATGAACTTTCTGCACCCCTTTATCGATTTTAGGCTAAGCAAGTCCCGTGTTTTCGTCAGTGGACTAAAAGGCCCTGTGATCGAGGTCATTTTCTCGTTTTATGCGTATAACTTGCCATCTTTTTTTTTATTTTTTTTGAGTGCGGTATTCGCAGTTGAGATGTTCATCTGCGCCTAACTGAATCTACTGTTTTGGTCTTTCTGTCAGTTTTGCAAGAATGTTGTGCTAGCTGGTATAGGTAGTTTAACTTTGAATGATGATCGGATGATGACGGAGGAGTTATTGTCAGCCAACTTTTTGATTCCTCGTGATGAAAATGTGTATTCGGGGAAGTCTCTTGCTGAGCTCTGTTGTGATCCGTTGAAAGATTTCAACCCAATGGTTCAGGTTTCTGTTCAAAGAGGTGGCCCATTTTTTGCCTTTGTTTTACTCCCATGCATTGGTTGTGAATGTAGTGATTGATTGACAGATTTTAGTGGTTTTTGTGATGCGGATTATGGCTTTTGGTTTTCCAAATTTCATAGCACGGTATAAGTGGATAAGCCTGATAATGATATTGTTGTGTGACTGAGTAATATTCGCAAGATTAATTCTTTTAACTTATATGTAGCCGTTCCATGTTTAAAGGTGTGACCTGTGATGCCGTCTATTTACAAAGCACAATGTCGATGTTATCAATTTACTCTATACGCGTCTCACAGTAGTGCTAGTAATGTTTGCAAATTCAGTTTACATCATTTTGACCAAAAGGCTTTTATTACCTCATCTTGATCAGTCACTAATCATGAAAGGTTACTTGATATGTGCAGGTGACTTGTCTAGCTTTGGTGTTGACTTTTTTGACAATTTCGATGCTGTAGTCATCAGTTCTGGCTCACTTTCAACAAAGGTACACTTAACGTCTCGTCCTAGCTAAATACACTTTTTCTTTCTTTTTTTATATATTAAAGGCTTGTCTTATAAACATTTTACTATTAACTCGGGTTCAATCCTTATTAACAGTTTGTAATGTAACTGCTGCAGCAATCAGTTAATCAGAAATGTCGCAAATTGTCGAAACGTATTGCGTTTTATACAGTGGATTGCCGAGACTCATGTGGTGAAATATTTGTTGACTTGCATAATTACGTCTACTCCAAGGTAAGCAGTTTTTTTATTCAAACTTATTATGTTCTATGCATTAGTTCTTTGCTGCTATTTTATGTTGTGTTTTTGCGTTTTGCTTAATTTTCTAGTTAATTCTTGTAATTGAAAATTTTTGTTGCATATTGATTGTATTAATTGGAAGAGCATTAGTTTTTTGTTTATGTCCTCATTTCTGTGGGGATGACTTTCACCATATGCAGTTTTAGATTGAATGTTCAGTCTGAACTGCTCCTAAGTTCTTTTTTTCTCCTGTGCTGACAGAAAAAAGGTGATCAAACGGCTGAATGCCTTCTCGAATATCCTAGTTTTGAGGTATGAGACAATAACTTTAAATACCGTTAAATTTTTTGATTGTTATGTTGCAACAGTTGGTATTTTTTTTATATACATTAATCAGATGGCATTCACTATAGAAAAATTCTTTAACTTGTCATTGGTCAGCGAGTGTGATGAAACAGGCATCAACGTATGTTCTTTTTTCAGTTGACTTGACATATTTCGTGAGTTACTACTGACAGTATTAAGGAATTCTTCAACAATTATGTTGCTGCAACCTTGTATCATACAACAAGCAATCTGATTATGTGGGTTACTGTTAGAAATAAGTGAAGTTTCATTTATGAAATTGGTTAGATTTAGTAATACATACAAGAATGTTCGAATGATTTGACAGATATTGTTGGTGAACTTTAAATCTTGAATGCTGGTCTCGCTGAAAATTGAGCTTAGAGCTTCATGTGCATGGCTTGGCTTAGCAGGTTAACTGAACAGGAGATGAGATCTAGTACTAAATGCTAAACCAGTATTTGGTTAACAAAATCAGTCTGGATCCCCTTTGTAATTCTTTTCCTTTTAATATTTTTATTTTTGATTCATCTTTGGTTGCTGGATCGTTTGTGTTGGACTTTGTTCTTCATGCGGTTTTGTGTCTTTATTTTTATTTTTTTCTTTCACATGTCTGCGTGCTCCTGTCGTGGTCATTACAGTCGAGGGATAGAATGATCTGTAACAAATTCAGTACTTCTTTCAAGTCGTACTTGAGACTTCATGACCAAAGAGTTAATATTTTTATATGTTTCTAAAAGGTATTCCTTTTTATCGTTAAGATCCATTTTCTCATCATAAGATGGTCTCACATGTTTTATTGATTAGAAGAACCTAATTATTTGATAGTTTCTAGTTATGAACATGTGTTTGTAGTTCCTATGTAGATGTGTTTTTTGAGCTGTTCAGTTTGGCATTTAGAAAATATTGTCTCAACAGAACTTGTTGATTGATTGTTGTGCTGTGAAATTGGTGCATTACTGTGACTCACTTGACTTGATAGAATATATTGTATGGCAAGAAGTGTTGAAATCTTCAAAGAAGAGAGCTCTAAAGAGAATTAGTGGCAGGATTCCTCTTCCCCTAAGCATTGTTTAACCTTTTTCTTCTACAAGAATTAGTGATAGAAATCCTCATGAAGGAAGAGCTATCTATTTATTCAAAATTGCCTATTCATTTTAAAACAAATTGCTTCTGGAGCAGCCGTAAACTTATGAACTGTCTTTTTAACACCTCTCGTGTCATTCTGCTGTTCAAATGAAAATTAATTGTTTTTTTCTTGATAGGAAGCGATTTCTGTCCCATGGAAGTTTCTTCCCAGGAGAGTGTCTAAGCTGTACTTAGCCATGAGAGGTACATTTCTGGACCTTTTTATTTCCCAGTTATTTTCACCTTATTTTCGTTATTCTTCAGTTAGAGCATCTGTATGTCATGATAATGCCCTGTATTTTGATCAATCCCAATGTTGAGGTGATTTTTTCGGCTAAATTACAAAATTATATAAACTCTAATGCAAAAATTTTGTATGAATACCATTTAGGTTAATAATTTTGTGCTACCTAACTCTAATTTCCTTTTTCTTTCCCCTTTAGTGTTATTCCTAAATTATATGTTGTCCTTAGCATGTAAATTACTTTCTTCTTGAATCAAATTCTTTCAGTGATAGAAAGGTTTGAGGAGCTTGAAAATCGTACTCCTGGGGACACCTCTGCTGCGGATTTGCAGAACATTCAAAAGCTGAGGAAGCAACTTTGTGAGGCCAAAGTAAAGCCCATTGAAATTATATTAAGGTGTTATCCAGCTAAAGGCATAGCACATTTTTCATCATTTAATTGTTCATTATTACATATGTAGTTTGTGGATGAATCTCAAATTCCGGATTCCCTACTCCAGAGATTGTTAGAAGGTATAACAGAATTCCCACCTGTTTGTGCCATCGTTGGGGGAATACTTGGACAGGTAAAATATTGTGTTGCCAATAATTTTTCCCCTTGAAAAAAAAAAAAAATAAAAAAATAGCTTGTTTAGATTGTTGATTATAACTTTGCCATTTGTTTTGGTGGTGATTTGATAATTGATGTTATTCACGGTTTTAGGAAGTCATTAAAGCAATATCAGGGAAAGGTGATCCTTTGAAGAATTTCTACTTATTTGACGCCATGGATGGGAAAGGCATAATTGAAGATATATCTAAACAGAAACGTGAGGCGTAGTTTTGTTGCACTTCTTTAGGTCAAAGGTAAATCTTGGTTCGATTTACAATTAACCCTCAGGGTTTGCTCTTTTTAACTACTATTAGAGCTGTTTGTTTAATTTAGTCTAAACTCTCTTGTAGTTTCGGTGATCAAGAATTATTTTTACTTTTGGGCATTGGCATGTTGCAGAACTTTCTTTCAATTAACAGCTTGCACGAGTTTAACAATTTTATTGTATGCGTACACAAATTGGTTGTGAGATTGTGTAGGAGATTGAGTGTAATTATTTTAGTTTTGATTCGTAAAGCTTCATATTTGGCAGCTTATTTCTTGATTAGTACTTGATTATGTGTACATGTGAGAGCCAAGCAAAAATTTATTTAGAATATCTATGCATACAATAATTAAAATTTTACATTAGATAATGGATTTATCACATTTTAAAATTTTGACTATTAATAAATAAGTAATATAAATAACTCTTTTAACTTACATATAGACATGGCCATGGGTTGAATTGGCCGTTGGTTCGGCCCGAACCCGACTCTATCAAGTCCGTTGGTTGAGGGCTCAGAACCGGGCCGGTTCAAGTTCACAAATTAATGAATTCGTGAATCAACGGTTCGAGTTCAAGGTCGGTTCGAGAGTACCAACAATTTTACATTATTTTTTTTTTTTTTTTGCGATTTTTTTTCTTTTATATTTTTTAAAATAATTTTTTCAATTTTTAGGGCCGAGTCATAATGTAACGCTCCATTATTTTTAAATGAAAAATAACTATTATTTTTTTAAAAATCAGAGTTAATTTTTCGAAAAGTCAATTTAAAGATTTATCTAACGGTCGCTACTCAAATAATCACATTCGAACAGTTTAAGTCAACACTTAAACGACGCGGTACAACCATACAGAGTAAATATCTCATACCAACATTCAACATGCCTCAACAATTAATCAATCATATAAAATAATCCAATTCATAATTCCAACATGGTATATAACCAAATCATAGTCAAACTCCAAATTCATCATCCAAGTTCAAACAATTTCAAAGCATTCGATAATAATCCAATACATGGTTCAGTTTTCGAAACGATATTAAAACATGTCCGATAATGAGATAAATAATAATAAGTAAGCGGAAGCAGATAAACAATTCAACAGCAGATAAAATGACCCCGCCTCGCTCGTCTTTCGCCACGACCACCAGCTCAACCTGAAAGGGGGATTAGTGGGAGTGAGAGACCAACATGCTCACCGTGGGAATGCCATGCAGTATAATCTATATAAAGACTTAAAATCATAATCGAAGCATGTAAGCAAATTGCCTAATCTACCCCCTAAATCAGCCCTACGCTCGTGTGTACACCTCTAACCGTCGGGACAAGCCCATTCACGGGAGAATACTCTCTAAAGGCTAGAGTTAGGATTGGTTCCAATAACCGAGATACCCCATCTCATAGACTACCGGTTCACATTCATACATAGATTATCAAGTCAAACATTTATAGTTTCAATTAACATACATGGTACGGTTTATCAACACCCATCTGGACACTTAAGCAGGAAATTGCTCGATCAGCGGTGTAGGTTGAGAGATTATCAACACCCATCTGGACACTTATACTATCTTGACACTTAGAATTATTCACCAGAACTCATACTTAGTCGAACATCATCGACTAAGTAGTTCGTGGAATTTGAAACATTTGGTTTTTACAATTGGAGTCGGAAAAATCATTTTAAAAACGTTTAAAACTGGACTCGACACAAAAAACGAGGTTAACGGTTAAAGATAGGTCAAACGGCTCGGGAAAAACAAAACCAGTTTCACCCGGACTGGCACGGGGCATTCATATGAAAATTTAACCACATATAATAGATTCAAAAAGAGATAAACACACCAAAGGATGACCCTTAAATATCACCCCAACATATAAAATGGATTTTTTTTTTGGGTTTCTGCTTCATAGGGCTACAACATGAGTTTAGACTTAAATTTTTTACCACATAAAAATGACTCAAAAATGGACTAAGACACTAGAGATTGACCCTTAAATCATTTCCTAACAAGTTAAACCAATTTTTGCAAAAACGAGGGCAAAACAAATGGTTTGGTTCAATATGATAGAAGAAAAATTTTCCTTTGAAATTTTTACAGCATGCTAGATATCCTAAAATACCCCGGGCATAAAAATTTCAGATCAAATGGCCAAGTAGATGTTTTTATATCATTTTTCAAAGAAACAGGGCAAAAACACCAAATCTCGGTTCAGGTACCTACACTTCGAATTAAATTCTGAAATTTAACTGCATGCTCAACATGACAAAATACTCCAAACCTCAGAAAATCACATAATTTGGACATGCTGATTTTATAATATCAGTTTTCAAAGATTTAGGGCATAAATCACAATATTCAGTTCACATAGCTATAGACCGAGATAAATCACGAATCTTTAACACAATACTCAAACAAGAGATGACCCTAAACATTTCAGCCAAAAATGACGAGGGATCGATTTTTAATAATTTTTCAAAGATTCAGCAGCATGATCTATTTCAAAAATTCATAACGGCTTCAAAACTCAACAAAATTGACCAAGGCCTTCCCTATTAGGCCAAGGACATTCCAAGGTCTCATATTCCATAGGAATCCACATTAAAAATCGAGATCCATTGATTTCTCTATTAAACCAATTGACTTTTCAACAAACTTATATAAATCAACCCTTAAACACCAAGATCCATATAATTGTCATCAAAGCACATCATATCACACCAAAACAGATAGGGAACAGCGATCAATACCGTTGATGAGAGATCGTGCATTCGATTGCAGGTCGAGCCACGTATGCGCCTCGGTCACGATGATAGGTTCGGAGGTTCACTCGTGTGCCCCTTCGAAAGACAATTGCAAAAGAAAACGTAAAGAATTCTAAAGCAAAGAATTGAACAAAAGTTCAGTTTTTGTATTAATAATCAATAATGAAAAAATAACAAGAGCAAGCGCCTTTATATAGGCTCCAAATAAATCTTCTCCTAATCGAACTAGATCACCTAATAAAGCAATAAAATATTTAAAGTCTTTAACAATTTAGAAAGCATAAGAAACAAGAAAACTAAAGATCTAAAGGATCTTGCCTTGCGCATGAAGTAATGGAACCCTAGCCGCGGCGTCTCGCGCGCCTTGCCTTATTCTTCGAGGACTAAGGCTGCGCCGCCCTCGAGTGCGCGTGCTTCCTCATCATGCGCGTTGCCTTACCCCGCTAGGACCTCCCGGGCGTGACGGCACTCGCCCGCATGTGCGCACGCGGTTGCCCTGCCCGCACCTTCTGTGCCGGCGAAGATCTCGCGCGAGTCGCGTCCCAGCGCGCGCGTTTGCCTCGATCTCTTGAGTCTCACCCATCATCCGCACCAATCTCTTCCTGGTGTGGTAAGCCCGGCTCAAGGCGTTTTTAAGTCTTCGCGTCACATCTTCATCATTCCTGTCCCCTTCAAGTGCTTCCTTGTCCTCAAGGACGAAAGTCGGGAATTGTTCGTTCATCTCATCCAAATCCTCCCAAGTGGCTTCTTCCTTTGGAATCTCTTCCCACTCAACTAGTACTTTCCATCGATAACGTCCGGCCTTCCTAACCCATCGGTACTCGATTACGCGACTCGGCCGTATAATGATTTTCCCATCCGACGCGGTCGCGGGAAGTTGCTCGCACCACTTATGCGCTTCCCCCAGGCTCCTCTTGAGTTGTGACACGTGTATGACCGGGTGTATGTGCGAGCTTTCTGGGAGCTCAAGCCGATAAACCACTCCTATACGCGTCAAAACCTGATAAGGGTCGTAATACCGAACAAATGCAGGGGTTTGCCTTAGGACAGAAACTGCTGATATCCGAATGGAGTAATAACGAACAATGCAGGGGATTGGTCGCTGCCTTCTGCGCCGCCGTGTGCTGTCGGAACGGCCTTAACTTTAGGTACACGTAGTCGCCGGGTTCAAAGATTTCCTCCCGACACTTGCCATCGTGATAGGCCTTCATGTGATTAATCGAGCCTTCGAGGTTCTTCTTCAACTCTCGCAACATCAAATCACGCTCCATAAGTTCTCGGTTAACATCATCGTTGATCGCACTTCCTTCCGAGTACTCACAAGTGTAGGTGGCTTGCGACCGTACACGAGCTCGAATGGTGTCGTCTTGGTCAAGCCATGGTACGTAGTGTTGTACCAATACTCGGCCCAAGGTAAGAAATTTTCCCACTTCTTTGGAAATTGATGCACGTAGCATTGTAGGTACTGCTCTAACGTGCAGTTAGTCACCTCGGTCTGGCCATCGGTCTGCGGGTGGTACGTCGAGCTCATCGATAGCTCGGTCCCTTGCAACTTGAAAAACTCGGACCAGAAGCTACTCATGAAGATCCGATCACGGTCGGAAATTATCGAGTGCGGCACTCCATGTAACCTCGTAATATACTCAATGAATAGCTTGGCGATGGACTTCGCCGTGTAGGGATGCGTAAGGGGCACGAAGTGCGCGTACTTGGTGAGTCTATCAACAACGACCATGACCCCATTGAACCCATTCGAGATCGGTAGTCCCTCGATGAAGTCCATGGTGATATCTTCCCATATTCTTGCTGGTACGGGCAAAGGTTGCAGCAGCCCACCCGGTCGCCGTGCGTCAGCTTTGGTCTGCTGGCACTCATCGCAGCGTGCAACGTAGTCGCGCACCGTCCCTCGCTGCCCTGGCCAGAAGAAGGTATTGGCCATCCTTGCCCATGTCCTATAGAACCCCGAATGTCCACCCAGCTTGGAATTGTGGAAGTGCTGCAAAATCTTTTCGTGGAGTCGCCCACCATTCGGCAGGAATACCCAGCCTCGGTAGAGTAACAGGCCGTTGTGCCGCTCGTAGTCCGCGAAGGCCGCATCTCCCGCGTCGACCTTGCGCTGGATGTCTTGGCACTGTGGATCAACTTCGTGTGCCGCTTTCACCTCATCCCATACGGCCCATGTCGGATTAGAAATAGTCTCGAGCTCCGCCACATCCGTGCGTCGAGACAGCGCATCGGCCACGGCGTTTTGACGACCCGGCCGGTACACGATCTTGAAGTCGAAACCCATGAGCTTTGAGACGAACTTCTGCTCCTCGGGCGTCACGATCCTTTGCTCGAGCAGGTGCTTGAGCGGCTGCTGGTCGGTCACGATCCTGAAGCGTCGTCCCAAAAGGTAGGGCCTCCAGCACCGCACGGCCTCCACGACTACCAGCATTTCTTTCACGTACGCGGACATCCCTAACCGCGTCGTGCCCAGCGCCTTGCTAAGGAAGGCTAAGGGTCGTCGTTCCTGCACCAAGACTGCCCCAATCCCCACGTCGCTCGCATCGGTATGAACTTCGAACATAGCTTCGAACTTGGGCATTGCGAGCACGGGCGTGGTCGTCATGGCTTCAGTTTTTCGAACGCAGCCTCACTAGCCTCCAACCACTTAAAGCCGCCTTTCTTTATCATCTCGGTGAGGGGCTTGGCGATCGTGCCATAGTCCTTCACGAATTTTCGGTAATAGCCCGTAAGGCCGAGAAAGCCCCGAAGGTGCGTAAGGCTGGTTGGCTCTAGCCAGTGCACCATAGCCTCGATCTTTCTCTGGTCAACCTTCACCCCGCCATGTGATATGAAGTCGCCGAGGTACTCGACCGACTCTTGCCCAAATGAACACTTGGATGGTTTAATATGGAATGAATTTGCCTCCAAGATCTCCATCACTATGCGCAAGTGCTCGAGGCATCCCATGTCTTCGAGTATACCAGGATGTCATCAAAGAACACGAGCACAAATTTGCGTAAGTGTTTCTTTAATATAGAGTTCATTAGAAACTGAAACGTTGACGGCGTGTTGCACAACCCGAAGGGCATCACTAAATACTCGTAGTGCCCTTGGTGCATACGAAAAGCCGTTTTCGGAATGTTAGCCTGGTGGAGTCGAATCTGGTGATACCCGGCCCTGAGTTCGAGCTTAGAAAAGTAGCGTGACCCTCCTAGCTCATCGAGCATATCGTCGACACTCGGAATTAGGAATCGGTCCTTGATGGTCACGGCATTCAGGGCACGGTAGTCCGTGCAGAACTGCCATGTACCGTCCTTCTTCTTCACGAGCAGTACCAGCGATGAGAACGGGCTCGTGCTGAGCTGGATGAGCCCAGACTCGAGCATCTCGCCTACCTGCTTCTCAATCTCCGTCTTGTGGAAGTGCGCGTATCGGTAAGGATGAATGTGCACAGCTTGCTTTTCATCGACCAGTGGTATGCGGTGGTCGAACTCTCGGTGCGGTGGCAGCCCCTGTAAATCGCCAAGGACTCGACCATATTGCTCGAGCAGCTCGCGTATCTCTGCCTGCGACTGCTCGACCTCACCCTCGTGCGTTTTCAACTCCTCGATCACTACCGCATAGTGTTGGCAGCCCCCACGCCAAACTTTCTCCATTGAGACCAACCTCCTTGGTCCCACCAACTTCACTTGCCCTTAGCGTGACTCGCTGTTCTCCCGAGTCAAACTTCATGATCCCCGTACGGTAATTGGTGGTCACGTCGCCCAGGCCTTCAAGCCATTGGACCCCTTGCACCACATCGGGTCCAACGAGAGGCAAGGCATAAAGGTCAGCCTTGACAGTCACTCCTTGGAACTTGATTGGTACGTCCTTGAATGCCTCAGAACAACGCAATCGCTCGCCGTTAGCCACACGCACATCAAACGGCTCGACCTTGGTCGTGGGCAGCTTCAATTTTTGTGAGAGAGCAGCGTTGATAAAGTTATGTGATGACCTGTTGTCGACGAGCACGACCACGCGGCGGTCCCTGATCCACATAGGTAGTCGCATCGTCCTTGGCCCTCGCATACCGGCCATCGCATGCATCTAGATCTCGGCCTCCTCCTTGAGCGCCTCGACCTCGTCCACTTTCGGCTCATCTAACACCGGTTCTTCCTCATCAGACTCGACCACATCGATCACAAACGCCTGCTTGCACCTGTGGCCGGGTACAAACTTCTCCTCACACTTGAAACATAGGCCCTTCTCGCGTCGCCTACGCATCTCCTCGAACGATAGCCGCTTAACCTCGGGTATGTGTGGTCGAGGGTTAGGCGGTGGTTGAGGACTAGGGTTGAACGTGCTTGGGCTCGGTGGAACACGGCGCTGCTCTGGGAACCGTACGTTCGCCCGTCCCCTTCGAGTGGCAGCGAGGTGATCGTCCCGGCGCCTAGCGACCTCCATGGTCCTCTGCATCGTGTCAGGCCTCTCCAATCGCACTTCGACGGCTAAATCAAATTTTAACCCGCCAATGAATGCGCCCACCAGCGCGCTCTCGGGCCAACCACAACGCGACATGCTAAGCGCTTGAACTCTTTTTGGTAGTCGCGTAGGCTTCCAGTCTGCCGTACGCGTGAGAGCGCCTCATCGTAATTGTGATAATCAGATGTCCCGAAACGCGTGAGTAGCTTGCACTCGAAGTTTTCCCACTCAATTGCTTGTTGCCTGCCGCGGTAGACGCTTGTAAGCCACTGCCACCACACATTGGCCTCGCCATTCAGATAATAGGCCGCGTATCGAACCCACTAGTGCCTGGTGGTTTCGTTGAGCTCGAAGTATTGCACGGCCCAGTTGAGCCAAGCGTCAGGGTCAGTACCGGTGAATGTAGATAGCGTTAGCTTCGGTTTGTCGAGCCGCGGATGGTCGTGATTGTTCAAAGCCTGTGACCGCTGCTCGTACTCTTTCTCCTCTCGTTCGTGCTCGGCTTGGTGTTGGTCCGACCGCCTGATTCGCTCACGATCACGAGGTTGTTATTGAATGTTGCGAGCCATCTCGTCGAACCTTCGATTCATGATTTCCATCAAATCTCGCATCGAGGCCTTGGTCGTGTCGAGCCCTCCACCAAGGTTATCCACGGCCTCGTTCATGCTTCGCACATGCACGTCCAAGTTCTCGAGTTTATCCTTCATCTCATTATTGGCCATGGCTTTCTTCTCCCTTCTTCGCTTTTTGCTATTCAAACTTTTTTTTTTTTTTTTTTTAAGACAAACAAAAATTAAAAGAATAGATGGGAAATAACACACGATAAAAAACTCTCAATGAAAGCACCAATGATGAGAGATCGTGCGTTCGATTGCCAGTCGAGCCACGCAAGTGCCTCGATCACGACGATAGGTTCGGAGGTTCACTCACGCGCCTCTTTGAAAGACAATTGCAAAAGAAAACGTAAAGAATTCTAAGGCAAAGAGTTCAACAAAAGTTCGGTTTTTGTATTAATAATCAATGATGAAAAAATAACAAGAGCAAGCGCCTTTATATAGGCTCAAAATAAATCTTCTCCTAATTGAACTAGATCACCTAATAAAGCAATAAAATATTTAAAGTCCTAAACAATTTAGAAAGCATAAGAAACAAGGAAACTAAAGATCTAAAGGATCTTGTCTTGCGCATGAAGTTATGGAACCCTAGCCGCCGCCGCGTCTCGCGCGCCTTGCCTTACTCCTCGAGGACTAAGGTTGCGCCGCCCTCGAGTTCGCGTGCTTCCTCATCATGCGCGTCGCCTTCCCCCGCTAGAACTTCTTGGGCGTGACGGCACTCGCCCGCATGTGCGCACGCAGTTGCCTGCCCGCGCCTTCCGTGCCGGCGAAGATCTCACGCTCGTCGCGTCCCAGCGCGTGCGCATTTGCCTCGATCGGTTGAGTCCTCGTGTGGTATGCTCGGCTCGAGGCATTTTTAGGTCTTCGCGCCACATCTTCACCAACCGTCCACCACGGATTCACATGAGAAGGGTCTGAAATAGGGCAAAGAAGGCGGCCTCGAGTGGCCTTAGAGAGCGGGTGCACGCGAGAGGGGCGGAGGGAACTCGATTGCTTTTATTGCCGTTGGAGTCACTCCTCAACAACCAGAGATCACCAAAAATACACGAACAAAGGCTGGTTACGTCGCGGCTGTAGGTGTCTCGCGTGAAGAAGGCAGGCTCGTGGGGACGGCCGCCGCGTGCGGTGTGCACGGGATGGTGGGCGATGGCCGAAAAAACGAAAGAGAGGGAGATGGCGATGGAGTTTAGGTGAGTTTTTGTGGATTTTTCTCTTCAAGGATCTGCTGGTGGGCGGAAGGAGTAGTGTAGGGCAACGAAATAAAAAGATCTCCCTTCCCCCAACGGTTTAAATAGAGTTAGGGTTAAAGAGAGTTTCAAATAGATTTAACTTGCCTTAAATAACCCATTCCTAAGGCTCTAAACATGCCATACACGGCTGGTCCAACTTTTCTACATATACAACACAATTATTTGAATTTAAGTAGAAAAATGATCTAGGAAATATTCAAGGCAAAAATCGATAACCACAAGTGCAAGGCCGAGTTCTAGGGGTCCCAATGGACCGAGAGGGTCCAGCAATGGTTCGAAAAAAAAAGGTATTCGAGGTTCAGGTCGAAATGGCTCGAAAATGAAATAAAACGGATTAAAATTGGTTTACGCGATTAAACCGAAAATCGCCGAAACAATTAATTTCTAACTCAAATAGTCCTAAATAAATTCATATACATAAATAAATAAATAAAACACATAATAATCACATAAATATAAGGACAAATAAGCATATAGGAATTAATATCCAGGCAGATAAATAAAACAGGCAAAGACGAGCAGTTAATAAAAATAAACGAGCAAATAATATAAGAAATAAAAATGAAGGCAAAGATCAAATAAATTGAAATTAAATAATCATATAATATCCGAAAAATTTTAATAAACGAAAGGGGTGCTACACATGAACCGTTGACGACCAGCCGTTCAGATTAAATCTTGACTGTTGGATCTTTTTTAGAAATGATGATTATCGTACGTGTCAGTACCAGATGATGAGGTTCGTTTTTATGGTCAATCTCTTTTATTGATCAACTATATCCGCACTTTTTCTTCGTGACATACAATATATCCACACATATAGATAACGCTCACTTGCCATCATTTTCTTCTCTGACGAGAATTCAACGGGATTCAAGTACCATTTTGTTTTTTAATTAAATACGGTTCAGGGTCCGTACAGGCCCGCCCGAAACTGCCAACGGCCATATTTTTAAATTTGACCGTTGGAGATCAAACGGATAGGATTTATTTGAACCAGTTGAATCGTTGGGCTAACTCACTTTCTTCCTCTAAATTCTAATATCTTAAAGTGATACTTTTGAGTTTTTGTGCCCGATTCTATATAAATTTGGCTCCGTTCATTAAATTCACTCTCATTTCCGTTTCATTTCTATAAATTCTCTGCATAATACTCTCTCATTTCTAATTTCTATCAATTTTACCTCTCATCTTTATTTTATAAAATTTATTCTTTAAGCTATAAAATGTCGAGTGCTCGTGGTGGTGGTGCCAGTGATCGGCCACAAAAGCTTACAAATGTTGGCGCATCTTCGAGTAGACCTCCATTGCCGTAGCCAGTGCAAATGATATACCGAGATGTTCCGACTCTACCTGATGGCGTTGATACCGATATAGTCCAATGTGTCTTTCAGTCAATGATGAAATCCACAAGAGCTTACAATTTGAGGAGAACGAGGAGGACCGGGAGCCGCCGTATGAAGACTATTTCGATCCTACTCAAGGTGGAGGAGATAAAAAACCTCAACAGACTCGCACTTGCCGACAGGGGTCAAGAGTTGAAATCTGACATATTCACATGACATTTCACGAAGGTGCCTAATGAAAAACAATGTGACAAAACTTTTATATGTAATTGCAATCATTGTCCGACCAACGCCGAGAAGTACGCTTTCAAAATCGGCGATGGAAACGAAATGATGCAACTGCACATACGGACACATCATTTGATTGAGATAGGGATTCCCATGACCCAGATGCAATTCTTGAGGAGTAGCACTGCATCCGCCACTAAAAAAAATACGTCTGATACATTATTTCAATACTCTCATGAAACCCATAGACATAATCTAGCTGAATTTCTTTCTGCTACGTCTTTTCCTTTCGGTTTTTGTAATTTTGATTTATATGAAAATTTTGCTCAAATGGATTTAAACCCAGTTGCATCTCGGGTTCCACGTACTACTCTCACATGCGATATTCAAAATATGGTGGGTGAGAAAAAAATAATTTTAGCGCAAACTGTTGAAGGTTTAAAACAAAAGCTTTCTATTTGTTGTGACATTTGGTCCGATCATTGACATTACATTGAATTACTTGTCATTGAATAGATAATACTTTTATATTACAAAAACATTTAATTGCTTGTACATGATTTAAGAACACTTACACGACTTCTAATTTCGCTCGTTTAATATATTTCATGTGTCTTGAATACTTATAGAATTGGACAAAAAAAACTTTTTTTCTTATTTGATAATGCTAGTGTTAATACTGCTTCTTTAAATGAACTTAAAGAAATTTGTCGTCCCTTTTCTTAGGAGTATATTTCATGTCCTTAATCTCTGTGTTCAAACGAGTTTTCATGCTTCGAAAGAGTGAGTCACGCCCATTAGCGAGGTTGTTATTTACTTAAATCGTGTTCCTAAACAAATGAGAAAATTATTGTAGAGATCAAAGTGTTACACCTATAAAATTCCAACCGGACATTCTTACCCAGTGAAACTCAACTTAAAATGTTAATAAAAAGTCTTTGAATGAGCTCAACAATTAGAATTATTTTTTAGGAGTTCTCAACGTAAGAATTGTGATGTCAGTTACTCTCACTAATTGGTTAAATTGTCACACTTATAGTGTAACACCCCGTTTTATTTTAAAGGATTTACCGAATTTATTTATAAAAATCAGAGTTAATTTTTCGCAAATCTCAATTTAAAATTAAGATTTTAACGGGCGCTAGATAACTACCAAGAACAATTAAACAAAAATACAAACACATCAGATTAAACCTATACATGCATGACTAGGCGGAAGCATAGATAAAGTTCCAAAGGTTCCAAAACATAATCCAACGGTTCAATCCGTAAACACCCGTAAAATACAAACACATCCAAGAATTTATTAAGTTCCAAAACATCGTAAACTCAAAACATAATCCAAAGGTTCAATCCGACATTATCAATTTATCCAAAACAAAGCAGGAAATAAATCAAGTCAAAGTAACAGTTCGACAATAGCCGGAAGCATAGATATCATAATAAAACATCAACCGATGACCATCACTCGTTCGTCCTTACGCCACTGCCTCCAGCTCAGCTCAACCTAAAGATAGGAAGAGGAGACAACAAAAAAAAAAATAATAGGGGTGAGCAAAACCATCATGCTCACTATTACCGCACAGTGATTTTAAAAATACCAACACAGTATGCATAGAATCTAAGGTCTAACTCCCTACATGGCCCTATCGCAAACCTCCTATGTACATACAACAACCTTCCGATCACAACACGTCAAGGAAGCAACTGGAAACCTTCCCATCCTGAATACAACTACGGGCCTGAGATCCTTTCCAGGAGACAATAGAGCTGTTTTTTCCCTTCAAGAATAACACACGGACCGGGGTGTCCACCTCCCGAATCAACTACGGGCCGACGACCTCTCACTGTTTATGCATTCCTCAAAGGCACTATCAAACGGGACGCTTAGACTAGGGTTCTCACGCATACAACAATTTTTCGAACGAAACATTTATACGAAATAATAAGTGCGATAATTGTAGATACAACATAAATGTACCCACCTGGTAAAAAGCGAGAGATATCTCAAAATGAGTGTAGGCGGCGAGCTCGGCTCGTCAAACACCTACATTTAATAAAAATAGTCCTATAAATGACTATTCCACCCATAAACTACTAATCCACAATCACTTAGTCCAACTAAGATCACATAAGCATTTAAGCATGCATTTAATCAAGGAAATCTCATTTTCGAAAATAACACGTAAGTTTTTCAAAACTCAATCCGGCCAGCGTTTTTTTTAAACCAACACAATTCTCAGCACATAACTCATATGAACATGATTCAAGTTGCATTGGAATCCTAAAACATGCATCTACAATTCTTATGAAGACATGGAAAGCAAATAAGGCCATATAATAGGTGATAAATCAGCAAACACCCAAAATAGGGTTATAGTCTAAAACTGGGAATATGCAACTGATCAGACTTCAGTGAATGCTAGCTAACTGCAGCTACAGACATGCTTTCAATGAGATTCCAAAACCACATGATAGATAACTCAAATGTCTAAAACTGTTCTGAAGATCACATTGGAAAATAATCACATTATCAATGAGTGTAATCACCAAACATATGATTCAGAAAACTTGCCAGAGACTCACATGTGATATGGACAGCACTTTAGTATTTATCATCTAGATCGAGCTACAGACCTCCAAATGACATGATTCAAGTCTCAAATTAAATCTAAGGCATGCCTCTACAACTTTAGTTCAGAACATAGAAGCATATACGGTCATTAAGATAATATAAAAGCGGTTAACATTCAAAATCAGATTTCTGTCCAGGTACAAAACCCTATCTCATGCATATCCACATTCATAAGAACACAACTCGAGCTACAGAGCACATATCAACATGAACTTTATCTCATTTGAAAGATAAGAAACAGGCCTATAACGTACATGAAGAGCATAATTCATACGAGCACATTGTGACATGATAAATAGGTCATACATTAATTGAATACATGCTGCCGGGTGACAAGGAAAACTGGACGCACATTAAACTTGTAAAAATCATAACTTATTCGATATAATTCGGAATCACGAAATTCCAAAGCCCAGAGACAGACAACCAAACATACTACATTTTATAAGAAGAATGCAACTTCAAATAACCGGTCTCTGATGGCTTAAACTGACTCACAACAGAACAACGAAAATGCGATTTAACATGAAATAACAATGAACTTATATAAACGGATGTTCTAAGCTCGACAACGAAACATATGACTTATTAACAACATCAAACGAGCACGATAAGATATCACAGAAATTCATGATAATCGATTCACAACAATACGAGCCGACATATACTAATCGATAGAACGCACGATGTACGTATATATACGTCTAACATGTCATATTCGAGCTCGAACGAAATCACTAGAGGGCTCGTAAATGTTTCTCGTCTTCGAGAAGGAGATCAGAAAGACGGGTCGAGTGGACGGAACTTGAAAAGACTCTAACGGCAAGTCTTCGACGAACGGGCCCAGGGTTGCTCGCGAACGGAACCGACGGTGAGCTTGACGAACGGAGGCGAGGATGATGGCCTGAGGTCGCGGCCAAGGGACGCCGGCGAGGAGCTGCTGACAACGGAATCCTGCCAGAAAGAGCTGGTTCACGCTGGAAATGACGTCGTGGAGGACAACTGGTCGAGCCTGCTGGGGTGGTCTCGCTCGCCGGTGATGGGACTCGCCGGGAAGGTGGTGAAGGACGATAGCTTCACGCCGGCAACACTCGCCGGAAATGGTGCAGTGGCGAGGAGTGGCGAGGTGATGATGATGATGGTGGTGGAGGTGATGGTTTGTGAGTGGCGAAGGGGGAGGGAAAATTTTGAGAGGATAGGGAGAGATTTTTGAAAGTGAGGATATTTTCAACCGTGCATGATATAGACGATAGGAAGAGGGTGAACGGGCGTCTGTTGGAGAAGAACTCTCGCGGGAGACTCGCTTAGGAGCTAATGAGCAGATAATATTTGCAGATAATCTCTTGGACTCGGTCGTGGAGGAGAGAAGGAAAAGGAGCGGCCATTTAAATCCTTGTTGGGCTTGTAATTGATTAAAATGACAAGGTAATACATTTAATTCCAAATGGGCCAAAATATTTAACAAATTTGGCTAGAGAAAAATGATCCCAAAATGGCTACGGAAAATACTCAAAAATCGGCCGGTTCCTCTCGGGCTTGAGTCAACAATTATTCGAGGCTCGGTTCAACGTGGCGAAAATTAAAATGAGACCGGCTAATACATAATACACACAATACCAAATAATTTTATAAACAGACGGGGCATTAGAGCCTACCCTCAAAAGATTTCCATCCCCGGAAATAAAAGAAAGTCATCCCAACAGGACAACTGATGCAAGAGAGAAGCTCAAACCACTAAACTCGGATACTCCATCCGAATCTCCCCACTCTACCAAGTCACACCGCACTAGCCACGGTTACCCCACTGGACTTTGACGAGTACCTCTCCCGGACTCTCCCTGTTGGATTCGTCAATCCAGTAGGTCACCGGTACCTCAACACAGGTAAGGTTTTGCCCACATGCAGCTCGTCAAAGTTCGTCACGTGCCCAGAGTCACGCACATGTCCTCTCCCTACGAGGCACTGAACAGGTCGTGCACTCTCGCAAGCTCCGGTGATGCAGTCAACCGTCGGGCTACGTCGCCGACTCGGTCGAGAATCCCAAAAGGACCAACAAAGTGTGGTTGATACTTCCTCTCTTCCTAGAATCCGAGGCATGCAACCCTCTTTCCGTACTTAGAACCTCGTACGGTACCATCGAGATCGTTGCTCATTAGCCATTACTATAAGCGTACCTCCCCATGGTAGAAAGTTCCAGACGACATACCTATCGAGTAAACCAAACTCCAACCAGTCTTTCAGGGCCTCGACAGTATGTCCCAAACGACCAACTATCTGGATTTGCTACGCGGTGCCAAGTTCAGTCTAGTGCCCGGGTCACGCTGACAACTTGCCCACGATCTCAATGTGATCCGTGCATTCGTATCAGACGGGCTGTCGCGGAACCCCATACGAACGGCTAACAATCATCAATAACACTATATCCTCAACACTAATGGCTTCTGAACACACGGTTCTGTTCGATGTTGTTGACAAATCCATATTCCTTGCCGACACGAGTAACAGCTCGTATGCGGCTTAGGAAGTATCGACTAGATAGTTGGAAACAATCTCCTATTGCAGAAACGGTCTCTCAAATAGGGATGCTTGATAATTCCATCCTAACGATCTAAAAGGACATAGGCAGTTCAGGGTTAAATGCACTGTCACCCGAGAGATGTCACACACACTGGTGCTGCATAAGCAGGGCTCTGGGACGTGTGCGTACATCTGTTTGAAGACCAGCTGTAAGGTCAAGGTTTTGCCGCATACACTTGCTTGGGGAGTTCCTGCGTTCGGTGATGGTGGCTGCAGCTCTCGTGCGAGTCAACGGTCGGCCCTGCAGTTAGCCTCACGTCTCTTAGCACGGGCTCGCGTGCCCGACCACCACTTCGCATGGCTGCACCTAGTCGGTGTCGGCATTCGGTGGGATGATCATGACTTTGCCTATACGACCCATTCGAGCCAAAATGGGTCTATGCCTATGTACGTGATAAAACAAACAAATAGAACTACTTCTATTACATTTTATTTTATCTACCCGTACAAGCACAGGCCTTCAAAATTTACAACTTGTAAAATTACCCACACAAGCGTGGGCCTTTTGCATCGAACGGTCTCCACCTAGATCTAATCTTTAACGATACAAAATTTAAAATTTTACAAATCATAACACAAGAGACTCGCAGGTCTCGATAAATTACATTCATTCAATCGTATTGAAAAATGCAACCATTCAATCACATTGAATAAAA
>BKCP01006993.1:115315-172350 GCA_008636005.1 Striga asiatica | reverse complement strand
TAATAAAATAATAATTCTTGAAAGCATCTTTCAAGACTTTATTATTTTAATCCTTTATTCCATTTCCTCATTTAATAATCATATTATTATTTGGATTTGAAATTTAAAATCTAATTTTAAATTCCAAATATTAATTAGTAATTCCATTAATTACTAAATTAATATCCAAAATTCAATTAATCAATCCAAATAATTAATTTAATATATTTCTTTAATTAACATCTAATCAAATTAGATTTGTCAATTAATTCTAACTCTTTAGAATTACTATTTGAATTTCACCTTCATTCAAAAATTGGTGTGACCTTTTAGGTTCACAATTAATACTAGTAGTGGGTTTACAACTCTTTGTAATTTGGGTTAATCTTATTAACTCTTATTCATGAATTAACTCCTTAATTCAAGAACCCACATATCATGGGAACATCTAGCAAGTAGCATGAATCTAGTATTAAGTGAATAGCGAGTAAACCTATTTCAATTACAAGTCGATTAAATCTTGGGTATGATTTTAGTCGAAACCCAAATTGATTTAATAACTATGATTCTATTTCATGTTTAGTAATTCATGTATGAATCTCTATTCATCCCGCCTTGGCCAAGGACTTTGAATTACTAACTATGAAACACATAGGAAATTCTCGTATCTTCATACGTGTCGAATCCTTTGGTGGCCACTAACAAACTTCCATACATATTAACATAATACCCAAAATATCCCTTTATACGATTGTGCTAGCAACCAAAAAGATAAATCAAAGTAGAACGTAATATGCACAAAGTTACCATTGTGCCTCAAGTCTAAGGATTAGTCATGTACTATTGTAACATGAAAATTCTTATTCGACAGATTATTAACTAAAATAATTCTTCATTAAGAATTTTCATACGGTCATGTTCAGTGAACTTGTTCTCTAACAAGCACCCACATATATGTACTTGCGTCCCACGCTAATGTTGATGGAATACAACATTCTTGTCAAACAAGCATACATACTATGTACAAGTCTTTTATAGATTATTCGATATCCCTTCTCGAAACATCCATCGACTTGGAACTTTATTTAAGATCACAGCTTTCAAGTTATGTTCCATGATCACCATCTCTATGCGCAACCATACCTTATAGCTATATGTGATCTAGGATTTTATCTTAAGTGCAAATATAGGATAAATGCTTACTCTTAAGATAAAGTAATGCCTTTTAATTAATATAATTCCAATAGATTGTATTTACAAGTAGAATACATCCAATCCAATTGGAACGCTGGGTATACTACTCTAACAATCTCCCACTTGCCCTAGTTCCAATCACTCATGTATCTTAGACCCATCTTCTCAAGATGTCCTTCGAACACTTTCTGTGATAAAGGCTTAGTTAAGGGGTCTGCTATATTTTCTGCTGAGTCGACTCGCTCCATTACGACGTCGCCTCTACCAATGATTTCTCTAATAAAATGGTATCGTCTCATAATATGTTTGGATCTTTGATGAGATCTTGGCTCCTTTGCTTGTGCAATAGCCCCATTGTTATCACAATATATCATTATTGGATCAACAACAGATGGTACTACACCCAACCCTTGGATGAAGTTCCTTATCCAAACAGCTTCTTTTGCAGCATCAGATGCAGCAATATACTCAGCCTCTGTGGTAGAGTCAGCAATTGTTTCTTGTTTGGAACTTTTCCAACTAACTGCTGCTCCATTTAGAGTAAATAAGTATCCAGACATGGATTTATAGTCGTCTTTATCGGACTGAAAACCAGAATCAGTAAAGCCTTCTAATTTTAGTTCTCCATTGCCGTATACCATAAAGATATCCTTAGTCCTTCGTAAGTACTTAAGAATCATCTTAACGGCTTTCCAGTGTTCTTCACCTGGATTAGACTGATATCTGCTCGTTACACTAAGTGCATGAGCCACATCAGGTCTTGTACATAACATTGCATACATAATGCTACCAATAGCTGATGCATAAGGTATATGACTCATCCGTTCTCTTTCTTCAGGTGTCTTTGGAGACATCGTCTTAGAAAGAGAAATCCCATGACTCATTGGAATATATCCTCGTTTGGATTCTTCCATGCTAAACCGTTGTAGCACCTTATTTATGTACGTCGACTGGGATAGTCCGATCATCCGTTTAAATCTATCCCTATAGATTTTTATCCCTAGGATAAAGGATGCTTCTCCCAAGTCTTTCATGGAAAACTGTTTTGACAACCATGTCCTAGTTGACTGCAACATCCCTACATCATTCCCAATGAGTAGGATGTCATCAACATATAGAACAACAAATGTAACTGCACTCCCACTAACCTTCTTATAAACACATGGTTCATCCGGATTCTTATGAAAATCAAACGTTTTGATCGTTTCATCAAACCGAATATTCCAACTCCTCGAAGCTTGTTTAAGTCCATAAATAGACCTTTGAAGTTTACAAACCATTTGTTCACTCCCATTGGATATGAAACCTTGCGGTTGTTTCATATAAATGTCTTCCTTAATATTTCCATTAAGAAAAGCAGTTTTCACATCCATTTGCCATATCTCGTAGTCATAATACGCAGCTATGGCTAGCAATATCCGAATAGATTTAAGCATTGCTACTGGTGAAAAAGTTTCCTCATAATCAACACCTTGTTTTTGAGTATAACCTTTAGCAACCAGTCTTGCTTTAAAAGTATTTACTTCTCCATCTACACCACGTTTTCGCTTGTAAACCCATTTACAACCTATGGGTACAATACCCTGTGGTGGATCAACCAAAGTCCATACTTTGTTTGAATACATGGAATCTATTTCGGATTGCATAGCTTCTTGCCATTTATCTGAGTCAATGTCCAACATTGCCTCATCATAGCTTATTGGATCATTATCCAAAAGGAGTCCCTCTTCATTGTCTTTTGACAATAGATATAGCCTTTCAGGCGCCCTAGAAACCCTTTCGGATCTCCGAAGAGGTTGTGTTTCAGATGGTCCAGTCTCTACTGGTATGTTATTTGTGGTACTTTGTGGAATTTCTTGTGGTTCTTCATTAAGTTCTATGACTCCACTATTCTTTGAGAGAAACTCTTCCTCTAAGAATATAGCATTCCTCGAAACAAACACCTTTTGTTCAGAGGGATCATAGAAATAGTATCCAATAGATTCTTTTGGATACCCCACAAATTTACATAAGATGGATCTCATATCCAACTTACCTCCCACTAACTGCTTCACATAAGCATTACAACCCCATACTTTCAAATATTTGTATGAGGGTGATTTACCACACCATATCTCATAAGGTGTGCTGGGTACAGCTTTACTCGGCACTCTATTCAAAATATGTGCAGCTGTTTCTAAGGCATAACCCCAGAATGAAAGAGGTAAACTAGTGGAACTCATCATTGATCGAACCATGTCTAACAGTGTTCGATTTCTCCTTTCTGAAACCCCATTGAGTTGTGGAGTTCCAGGAGGTGTCCACTGTGAGATAATCCCATTATCCCTTAAATAATCAAGAAACTCATTAGTCAAGTATTCACCTCCTCGATCCGATCGAAGGACTTTAATACTACGACCAATTTGTTTCTCCACTTCATTTCTGAATTCTTTGAACTTTTCAAATACTTCAGATTTGTACCTTAATAGGTATACATAACCATACCGTGAAAAATCATCAGTAAAGGTTATGAAATAGTGATAGTTCCCCATAGCACTAACATTTAGTGGTCCACAAACATCTGTATGGATCAAATCCAACAGACCTTTAGCTCGCTCCACTTGTCCAACAAATGGTGATTTTGTCATTTTACCTTTAAGACATGATTCACATGTAGGCAACCTATCCTCTCCCATAAGGTCGAGTTTTGGTCCCAATTTGTGAATCCTCTTTTCAGATATATGACCTAATCTAGCATGCCAAATTGTGAATGAACTATGATTATCTAATTTCCTTTTATTTTGTTGAATGGTTAGGATGGGACTTTCTGGTGTAATGGTATATAAACCATTTGTCAAGTTTCCTGAATATATAAAAGTTGTATCTTTGAAAATAGAACATCTTCCATTTTCAATGACAAACTTAAAACCTTCCTTATCCAATATTGGAATAGAAATAATGTTTCTTATAATATCAGGAACATACAAACAATTTGAAAGACAAACTTTTACACCATTATTTAAAGCTAGATAAACAGTCCCAATTGCTTTGGCAGCAACCCTTGCCCCATTGCCCATCCTTAGGATTGTTTCATCATTTTCTAGCTTTTTACTTCTTGCCATAATTTGCAAATTATTGCAAATGTGTGAGCCACAGCCGGTATCCAATACCCAAGAAGATTCGTTAACTGATAAGTTAACTTCAACAAAATAAATACCTGAACTTTTCAGGCTTGCAAGATATTTCTTGCAGTTCCTCTTCCAATGCCCAGTTTTACCACAATGATAACATTTATTGGGTTCAGTTAATTTGTTTTGTTCAAGGATACTTGCAATTGGATTTTTAGCCATTTTAGTAGAGTGATCTACAAAAACAACAAACGAAGCAGAAAATAATTAAACTATGGAATTTATATTCATTTAATATTAGGTCTTTAATATTAAATGTCTCCCACTATTTTAATTAAAACCCCTTTTTAATTATGAAAATCTAATTTTCATAGTGGGCTTGAAGTCCAATAAAAATATTCCATATCCCAATTTTATGAGTACGCATGGAACATTTATATCGGTAGTCAACTTTTGACAATTGTATCTCTATACAACCTTCAAGATATTTTGCCTCACCTTTCCTTATATACCTCAATTTTATGACCGTATATATTACTCGGTGTCAAATCAAACCCATCAAAACTTTCATGATAATGGCCCACCAGAGTGTCCCACGACTCATGGTCAACACAAAGAGGAATCCATCTCACGAGTATCAATATACTTAGTAGAGTTCACAGCTTTCGACACAGAACCACCCCACGACTCATGGTCAGTGATAAAGCATCGTAGCATCTCATGTCGTCTACTTTTGATGGAAGGCCTGGATTAATAAGTCCCAGCTTATTTTTATCCATTATTGATATGATATAGAATTAATCAAATTAATTCTTTTGGGTTCCTTAGATCTCATCGATTACCATCTTTACGTGTGTTTATTTACCGTATTATTCATCACATGAATCACAAACGCATAAATAAATCTAACATACATCTAATGCATGCATACGGTGGGATGATCATGACCTTGCCTATACGACCCATTCGAGCCAAAATGGGTCTATGCCTATGTACGTGATAAAACAAACAAATAGAACTACTTCTATTACATTTTATTTTATCTACCCGTACAAGCACAGGCCTTCAAAATTTTACAACTTGTAAAATTACCCACACAAGCGTGGGCCTTTTGCATCGAACGGTCTCCACCTAGATCTAATCTTTAACGATACAAAATTTAAAATTTTACAAATCATAACACAAGAGACTCGCAGATCTCGATAAATTACATTCATTCAATCGTATTGAAAAATGCAACCATTCAATCACATTGAAATAAAAAGCAAACATTCAATCCCATTGAAATAAAAGGCTCATGATCATCCCTATGTTAAATCATTCATCACATGAATTAAAACATAAAAAAATAATTTATTATGTCACACGACTCGTGTGATCATATCACACGACTCGTGTGTCACCCACACGACTCGTGTGATCAAATCACACGACTCGTGTGAAAAAGCCGCAAGGAGAACAAAAATTTTTCTCACCTCACACGACTCGTGTGGCTCAAGACACGGGTCGTGTGAGCCCACACGACTCGTGTGACTATATCACATGACTCGTGTGTACCTGCTTTCAAACAAAATCAAATATTTTGATGAACCACACGACCCGTGTGACACTTCACACGACTCGTGTGGCCCCACACGACTCGTGTGACACATTCACACGACTCGTGTGGAGAAAAATCAAATTTTATTTTAATAATTAATATGTTTATCTCATAAACATTTAATTATTATGTTTATCTTATAAACATTAACAAATCAAAATCTGTTTTAAAGATGATAACCGTGGCTCTGATACCACTGTTGGGTTCACCTGTACCGTACGAGCTATACGCAGCGGAATTTAAAATTTTTAAAACAAGTATTTAACACTTAAATACTTTACTCGTACATACATATGGCGAATTAACAGATCTTCATCTTTAATAACATGTAATAATACATATTTTGATTTGTTATAAGTAAATTCTAAATTTACCTTAGTCTTGAACTCCTTCAAACTTGTCGATGAATGAGGGAATCGATTCCCGGTTTGTAACAGCAACACGTTGTAGTTACTCGCTTAGGAATCCAATTGTCTTCCCTCTAAACGTATCCACCTTTTGAAATCCGGTTCCGATAACCTCTTTCTTCGCTAGTAGAAAAGTATCGGTTTTATTCAATAGAATGGAATATTTATTTGAGGAAATATACAAGAACACTTTCTTGTATTTTTGAATATGAAGAACACTTCTTCTTTTCTCTCTTTTTCAACTCTTGAAAACTTTGCAAGACTTAGATTAAATTTGAACATCAAGTATGTCCATATTTATACTAAACATTTTAGTATAAAATAATAATATTGGGTAGAATATTTTCATAAAATATAAAAAGTCTTCAAGAATATTTTCATAAAATATTAAGTCTTGAATAAGACTATTCCCCACCCAATATTCAATTAATAAGAATAAGATTAATTATGTTAAGTAGTTAGCATCTTATAACCACCATAATTAATTTATTCTTATTAATATTTAATCTTTAATCATATTAAAGATATTTAATAAAATAATAATTCTTGAAAGCATCTTTCAAGACTTTATTATTTTAATCCTTTATTCCATTTCCTCATTTAATAATCATATTATTATTTGGATTTGAAATTTAAAATCTAATTTTAAATTCCAAATATTAATTAGTAATTCCATTAATTACTAAATTAATATCCAAAATTCAATTAATCAATCCAATTGATTAATTTAATATATTCCTTTAATTGACATCTAATCAAATTAGATTTGTCAATTAATTCTAACTCTTTAGAATTACTATTTGAATTTCACCTTCATTCAAAAATTGGTGTGACCTTTTAGGTTCACAATTAATACTAGTAGTGGGTTTACAACTCTTTGTAATTTGAGTTAATCTTATTAACTCTTATTCATGAATTAACTCCTTAATTCAAGAACCCACATATCATGGGAACATCTAGCAAGTAGCATGAATCTAGTATTAAGTGAATAGCGAGTAAACCTATTTCAATTACAAGTCCATACATGTAAAATCCTTTCGACATCTAATTTCCCGATTAAATCTTGGGTATGATTTTAGTCGAAACCCAAATTGATTTAATAACTATGATTCTATTTCATGTTTAGTAATTCATGTGTGAATCTCTATTCATCCTGCCTTGGCCAAGGACTTTGAATTACTAACTATGAAATACATAGGAAATTCTCGTATCTTCATACGTGTCGAATCCTTTGTTGGCCACTAACAAACTTCCATACATATTAACATAATACCCAAAATATCCCTTTATACGATTGTGCTAGCAACCAAAAGGATAAATCAAAGTAGAACGTAATATGCACAAAGTTACCATTGTGCCTCAAGTCTAAGGATTAGTCATGTACTATTGTAACATGAAAATTCTTATTCGACAGAATAATTAACTAAAATAATTCTTCATTAAGAATTTTCATACGGTCATGTTCAGTGAACTTGTTCTCTAACAAGCACCCACATATATGTACTTGCGTCCCACGCTAATGTTGATGGAATGCAACATTCTTGTCAAACAAGCATACATACTATGTACAAGTCTTTTATGGATTATTCGATATCCCTTCTCGAAACATCCATCGACTTGGAACTTTATTTAAGATCACAGCTTTCAAGTTATGTTCCATGATCACCATCTCTATGCGCAACCATACCTTATAGCTATATGTGATCTAGGGATTTTATCTTAAGTGCAAATATAGGATAAATGCTTACTCTTAAGATAAAGTAATGCCTTTTAATTAATATAATTCCAATAGATTGTATTTACAAGTAGAATACATCCAATCCAATTGGAACGCTGGGTATACTACTCTAACAAGCCTCACGTCTCTTAGCACGGGCTCGCGTGCCCGACCACCACTTCGCATGGCTGCACCTAGTCGGTGTCGGCATTCGGTTCGATGTACATAAAAGAATTTCCCTAATTTAGGTTTCAAACTATCTGAGGTAACCCGAAAGGAAAGGTTTTTACAACACCTTCAAAACAACAACATTAGGGTTTAACAAAGACATAAAAACTCGAGTTCCAAGTTCACCACCTCTCTCCCAATCCATACAATTTGAAGCTGATATCAAACATTAGAGATACAGAGGAATTTCCTAAAGAAATCGAATATCAGCATCCCCAGTTAGGAATAATCCCAAACTCAGTGATCATTGCCGAACAATGAAAATGATCATCTCGCATGACTCTTCCGACTAACAGTGTTGGCCGTCACGTCAGCTCTTTTTCCGAATCGTGCCGGCAGTCCTAAACGAGCTCAATTTCTACGCTGCTAGGATTTTCGCGTCTCTGGATCTAATCACAAAGCCTTCTCTAGTCCATCGGATCTTATTTTATCTTACATTGGTGGTAGCTAGGTCTCGAACCGATCTTCGAAATAGCCCCAACCATTCTTAGTTGATTGAACACGTTCTAACTCCTTGATGGCGGCTAACCATCCTTCCTTGCCTCTCGGTTGGTTCGTCTCGATCACGTCTCGAACATAGGACATCAACGTAAGGACCACGACAAACTGATCCGGGTATGAATGGAGTACCCAGACCGTATGGCATCACCATAATCGAAAGAACGATATAAGACAAGTGGAAAAATTAAAGTACTCGTCTTAATCAATACATAAGGTTGCAAGTTGAATTTGAAACTCCAAACAAACTAATAACAAAAATAAGAGTTTCCAAAGAATTGCAAAAGTCCAAGAAATACAAAACATCACTCTCGAAACTTCGAAGGAAGAGAAAGAGAGTTTCCAAAGATTTACGATGAACACAATTCAAAAACGAAGACGGCTCTGCACCTCACGATGTGCTTACATCAGGCTCGACTACCCTTCTTAAGAGATTCTCTTATAACAAAACATTGCCAGAAAGGTGTCGAGGCTCCTCCCGATCAGGTATGCGATGATTCTCAAGCCAACCTTCGCATCGACTTAGTGACGTTACGACACAAAATTCGATACTAGGCAAGGATCAATAGAGGATGAATTTCGATGCTCATCTCCATCCAAAATTCTACGCAAGGAAAAGAAAATCAAGCAAAATTTGTCAAGGTACGAGAATCGAATAATAAAGATAGGTCTCTAAATACAACTCGAACTTGACTACTAAGCGAAAGGTAGTAATCAAGGGCAAGGGAAAGCACTCGGGCAACAAAGGCGTGAATAGGTAGGTTAAAGGGTTGAAAACGGATCAAGCTCACACATTAAATTTACTGCAAAATTTCCAGAAACTGATTGTACAAAGTTCGTATTTTGAGCGTATTTTTGTACAAAAATGTTATTAGAATGAATCTTGCGCCATTTGAATCCCAAGAGACAAAAATACAATTCATATGAAGACATCGAGGTTCCCAGATTACCAAAAGCATGCCAAAAATAACAAAAATGAAAGACTCAAACTGCTGCAAATTACGCGAAAAACTGACTACGCAATGATCGGATTTCCGACAAAATTCTCGATATAAAAAGGATTAACACGCGATTCTTTTTCCTCATGAAAGGCAACAGGTTGATCTACTGTTTACAAGAAGACTTAAAAAAGAGATGACGGGGTTTCAAGGCTCAAAAACAGCAATGAAAACAGATCACATACAAAACCGAAAAAAAAAACATAAAATTGTACGCGTACTCGCAAAACTTTGGCCACATTCCAGCACAAAATGGATAATTACTTGGTTCTTGTTCGAGATGAAAAATAAGAGTTTGGAATTTAACTCATCAGAAGAGTTCTAAGCCTATCGACCAAGTTTAAGGGGTCAAAACAGCAATTAAACAACCATCAATGAAAGGTTTTCAAAAAGAGGTTTTTCAAACCTAACTGATAAAACGTACAACAATCGCGAGACAAGGGCTCGGATGACAAGTCAAGGCTCGAATTTATTCGATAACATCTCAGCCATACATAACAAAAGAAGAGGGCATCGATAACTCAATAACAGAGTTCTAATATGCACGAAGAATTCACGAGACAAACCAACGAGAAATGAACGAATAGTATCGAACAAATTATAACAAGGGAAATCAGCCATTAAACTGATCTCCACGAATCTACAAGCACAAGTGGTCGGATCATCAACATGAATCCGGCACCTAGACTCCACTCCCGGTTCTCATTAACTGGGTTCTAACACGCGTCTCATAGTTCTATCCAGAATAGTCACAGACTTCCGAATAATCCACACATCTGGGACTTCTTCGGTGGTCTGCTCTCTTTACTTAAGCCCTCTCTTTTGAGATGGCTTGCGAATGATCCTCACTCGAAGACACTAAACAGAAACTTATACGAGAGAACTGCTTTAGACAGAACTTAACTCGAAAACACCAAACTGAAAACTCACAACAAGAATTTTTAAGGTCGGAACTTAACTCTATGCCACTAGAGTTCAAGTCCGTATGCACGGAGGGTAAATACCTAAGCCCCAATAAATAGAATAAAAAATAATCACATTATCGGCAATAATCATTATAATCATATCATAAGCAATATCTTTATCACTTATGAATACATACCTTGAGCTGGCGCGGCGAGACGAAAGCGAGTGGTCAAATGGTCATCAAACACACTAACAATAGAGATAGTCTACAGAAACGCAGACTAGCTCTGATACCAAACTGTAACGCTCCTTTTTAATTTGAAGGATTTACCAAATTTAGTTATAAAAATTAGAGTTAATTTTTTGCAAATCTCAAGGGGTGGCTGCTTTCAAGCAGTCGCCACAGTATCTAAAGGGCGTACAAGATTACGGCACCCACTACTTTGGGGCTATAATGCAACAAGCGGGGGTCCAAGTAGCCGAGGATGAGTTCAAGGAGTTCAACATGGAGAACATATGGGATGCTATGCCCAAGGCTCCAGTCGGCTATCAAAGTGCCCTCGACCTTCCCGACGACCACGGCTGGTGGTCAGGCCTGCTCGAGCTTGTCGTGGATCAGGACGACCTGCTGAAGCGTACTTTTAAGCTCCCCGACGGATACATTCCTCCCCTTGCTCGCCAAACCCAGTCCACGGATGGGGCTGGGTCGACCTCTGGCTCAAGCCAGCTGACTGAGCCCGTGGGGCAGCAGATCGAGCCGCCACCAGAGCAGGCCTCCAATGACCCCGATGCTAATGCTGATCCGAATGCTGCCTCATAAAATTGTAGCTTTAAATTCCGCTGAATGTTGTACTCCTTGCTTGTTCAATGGATATTGTTTTTGTTGAAATTTGTGTATTTTCTTTATCTCTCGATTATCTGCTTGTCGATGTATCACTTCATATGATGTGTCCGTTATCCCGCTTATGTTATCGCTATGTGTAGATACCATTTTCACCGATTTTTTCAGCCACACCGTTCATCCACTTAATTAATCCTGATGAATTCTTGAATCCCTATGACTTTAGGTGCCTCCTAGCACATGTCCACCCTCCAAGGGGTGGTCGTTACATGCGACCATCCAGCCTATCGGCCTTAATCATGATGGATTTGTGTCTTCGAGCACATGTCCACCATCAAAGGGGTGGTCGTTACATGCGACCATCCAGCCTCTCGGCCTTGATCATGATGGATTTTTTATCTTCGAGCACATGTCCACCCTCAAAGGGGTGGTCGTTACATGCGACCATCCAGCCTCTCGGCCTTGATCATGATGAATTTTTTGTCTTCGAGCACATGTCCACCCTCAAAGGGGTGGTCAGTACATGCGACCATCCAGCCTCTCGGCCTTGATCATGATGGATTTTTTGTCTTCGAGCACATGTCCACCCTCAAAGGGGTGGTCGTTACATGCGACCATCCAGCCTCTCGACCTTGATCATGATGGATTTTTTGTCTTCGAGCACATGTCCACCCTCAAAGGGGTGGTCGTTACATGCGACCATCCAGCCCCTCGGCCTTAATCATGATGGATTTTTCTTCAATCAATCATTCAACACATGCCACCACATATGCACAATAGAATTAAAACAATCGATTAAGCAAAGTGTTGAAAATTAAAACGGAAATTTCGTTACTCAAGATTGAGACTTCAAGTACATCATTTTTGTGAAAAGTTTCCAACAAGAGAAACAGGAAGACGAAAAGGAAAGGAAAATTTCAAACATAATATTTCTTCAAGTTAGCCATATTCCATGACCTGGGGAGTGATCTTCCTTCAGCATCCTTGAGTGAATATGCTCCTCCCGCATGAACCTTCTCGACCAAGTATGGTCCTTCCCAGTTGGGCTCGAGCTTGCCCACATGCTTCAGCACGTCCACCCTTTTCCAAACCAGGTCGCCCACCTGGAATCTCCTAACTTTCACTTTCCTGTCATGTGCTGCTCGCATCCTTTGTTTATATGCTTCAACTCTGATCGAGGCCTATTCTCGAAGTTCTTCAATCGTGTTGAGGGCTGCCATCATCAAACTCTTATTCTGTTCTGGATCATATGTGATCGATCTCTGTGACTGGACCTCGATCTCGATCGGGAGTAATGCCTCCATACCATAAACCAGGCTGAATGGTGTTTCTCCCGTGGTCGACCTTGGCGTTGTTCGATACGCCCAAAGTACTGAAGTGAGCTCGTCAACCCATGCGCCTGACGCCTTCTCAAATCTTGTTTTCAGGCCGTTCAGTATGATTCTGTTTGTCACCTCAACCTGTCCGTTGGCTTGCGGATGAGCAACTGATGCAAAATGTTGCTCGATCTTCATGTCATCGCACCATGCTCGAATTCGCTTGCCATTGAATTGTGTCCCATTGTCGGATATTAACACCTTTGGGACGCCAAACCTGCAACAAATATTGTTATATAAAAATTGTATGACTTTCTCCTCCGTAATCTTGGTCAACGGCTCGGCCTCCACCCATTTTGTAAAATAATCGACCGCCACAATCAAGAACTTCCTCTGCCCAGTTCCTTGCGGCATCGGTCCCACCAGATCGACACCCCACTGCGCGAATGGGATAGGAGCGCTCATTATAGTCAAAGTCTCCGCCGGTTGGTGTATAAGTGGCCCATGTTTTTGGCACTGCAAACATTTTCTCACCATCACCCTCGCATCCTCCTTCATGGTCGGCCAGAAATATCCTGCCCTCAAAATTATCGCCACCAAGGAACCCGCCTTGCTGTGATCGCTGCAACATCCTTCGTGGGTCTCCTTCAATACGTATCGACCTTCTTCTCGTGTGACACGTTTCAGGTAAGGTCCGGCATACGACCTCTTATACAACACCTCTTCGTGCTCGAAAAACCTCCTTAGCACTTTGGCCCCTCCTTTTCTCAACTCCTTCAGTATCGAGGCTCTCCAGTCGTCAACCTCTTCTATTTCCGCCACCTTATACTCGACCACACTCTTCTCCATGTGTAACAAAGTAACACTTCTGCTCTTACAATCGACCAAATTCTGTGCGATCTTGGATAACAGATCTGCTCAACCGTTCTCTCCACGGGGTATCTGCACCAGTTCGGACGAGCTAAAATCTTCGCACAACCTCTTCATTTCTTCCACGTACCGTTGAATCCTCTCCTCCTTCACCTCAAAATCCTCCTGAAACTGGCCCACTACTAGCTGAGAATCATAATATACCTGAACTCTGCGAGCTCCACCCGCCATGGCTAATTGCATTCCTTTAATGACCGCCTCGTACTCCGCCTCATTGTTCGACACCTTGTACCCGAATCTGACTGCAAACTCCAAATTATCTCCTTTAGGAAAAATTAACACAATTGCCCAAACCTCCTCCAACTCTCGACACCGAGCTGTCAACAAACATTTGCCAAACACCCTCTGCCTCCTCCTCTACTTTCGTACCTTCTTGTATGAAATCAGTTAACGCTTGAGCCTTAATTGCTCTCTTTGGCTCATATGTTATCGTATATTAACTCAACTCGACCGCCCATTTCACTAGTCGAACAGATACAGAAGATCGACCCAAAGTTTCCCCCAGTGGCATATTCATTCTCACCTTCACCTTATGGCCCAGAAAATACGGCCGCAACTTCCTCACCGTTACCACCACTGCTAAAGCACACTTCTCGATCTCCGAATATCTCCTCTCCGCACCCTGCATCACCCTGCTTACGTAATAGATTGGAAATTGCACCGTGCCTTCTTCCCGTAATAGAACCGAGCTTACCGTCATTTCCCCGATCGATATGTATAACACTGTATCCTCTCCCGGAACCGGCTTAACCAATAGGGGCAGATTGGCTAACACCTTCTGCAATTCCTCAAACGACCTCTGGGCCTCCTCCGTCCACTGGAATTTCGAGCTCTTTCTCAACGTTCGAAGCAGAGGACCACTCTTCTCCGCCACCTTAGATATGAAACGGCTCAGGCCCGCAATCCTGCCCGTCAAGATCTGCACTTCCTTCACTTTTGTGGGCGGTTTCATCTCGATCACCGCCCTCACCTTCTCCTGGTTGACTTCGATCCCCCTCTTTGTCACCATATACCCTAAGAACTTTCCCGACTTCACCCCAAAAGAACAGTTAGCGGGATTCAGTTTCATGCCATATCTCCGCAAATTTAAGAACGTCTCCTTTAGGTCATTCACATGATCGGCCTCTGCCTTACTCTTTACCAACATATCATCAACGTACACCTCCATATTCCTTCCCAACTGTTCGTTGAAAATTTTATCGACCAACCGCTGATACGTCACACCAGCATTCTTCAAGCCAAAAGGCATCATCACATAACAATAAGTGCCCCTGCTCGTAACAAAACTCACCCTCTTTCTATCCTCCCGAGCCAAAGAAATCTGGTGGTATCCCTGGGATGCATCCATAAGACTGAGCAATTCACACCCCGCGGTGGAATAGACCAGCTGGTCGATCCTGGGCAATCGATACAAATCTTTCAAGCACGCCTTGTTTAAGTCACGAAAATCAATGCACATCCTCCACTTTCCCCCGGACTTAGACACCATCACCGTGTTCGACAACCATTCGGGGAACTGGATCTCCTTAACATGACCCGCCTTCAATAACTTCTCAACCTCCTGCTCGATCACCTTGTCCATTTCTACACCATGATGTCTCCTCTTCTGTTTCACCGGCCTCACCGTCAGATCAATATTCAAACGATGTTCGTTCACCTCCGCCTTTATCCCCGTTAACTCCTCAGCCGTATATGCGGAAACATCCGCGAAATCTCTGATCAACCCGATCAACCTCAACCTTAGGGGCTCCTCGAGCTCCTCTCCCATCCGAAACTTCCTCTCCTCGCATCCTTCCACCATCTGGACCTCCTTGTTCTCCCCTCCTGGCTGCATTTCCACTTTCTCCTTCCCTTTATCCGCTTTCTCCTTTTCCTCTCTCGACCTCGAACCCCCAGGTCGATTCAACATTCCCTCTTCGAGCTTCACCTGCTTCCTCGAGAGTTCTTTATTGTTGCTCACCGTGGTTTGATAACAACTCCTCGAGGTAAGCTGATCTCCTGCGACCTCACCAACGTTTTCACCCACTGGATATTTGATTGTCAGATGGTACGTCGACACGACCGCATGGAATGCATTCAAACTGGTCTTTCCCATGATGATGTTATACGATGACTTTGCTCCAACGACCACAAACCTCACCATTCTCACCTTCCTTGTCGCTCCTTGTCCCAAGGCAACAGATAGGCTCACCTCTCCCAGTGGCATCACCTCGCCTCTATTAAATCTGTACAAGGCTGTGGTCACCGGCTTCAGCTCAAGGTTAAGCTCCTTGTTTATCTGCACAAAACAATCATAAAACATTACATCCACCGAACTCCTGGTATCGATGAACACCCTCTTCACATCAAAACCTGCCACTTCCGCCGTAATTACCAACGCATCATTGTGAGGCAATACCACTCCCTCAGCATCTTCTACCCGGAAACTTATTGCCGGCATTCGGGCATTAATCCCCACTTCCTCTCTTTTCCTCTTCATTGCTCGAACATGCCCCTTCTTTGCATTGTTCGAGTCCCCATCTGTTGGACCTCCCGAAATCATATAGATCGTCCCTCTCTTCACAGGGCCATGATCCTCCTGTCCTCCTTGATCTCTACTCCCTCGCCTTCTTTTACCTCCTCGATCACCTCTCCCTCCTCGAGGCTCATCTTCCTCATCATCATCTCGATCACTCCGCTCCACCGAATCCTCCCGACACTTTCCTTTGTCCTTCCCCTTTGCTCTGTCCTCATACACGAACTCCTTGAGATGCCCTGCCCTAATAAGGCGCTCGATCTCATCGTTGAGGTGCCTGCACTTCTCCGTTGTATGCCCATAATCCTTATGAAAACGACAATACTTCTTTGATCTGGGCTGTGTCGGCCCCTCACGCCTCGACCTAGGCCATGTCACATCCTTGTCCTCGATCTTCTTCTTGATAGCCACCAACACTTCTCCCATCTTCGCATTCAGCGGCGTAAAGTTATGGAACCGCTTCCCTCCAAACACTGGTCGATCCTTCCACCTATCCTCTCGTCCACGATCAATCCTGCCCTGCCCCTCTCTCCTGGGCGATCTCCTCCCTGGTGACACCCTTCGAGGCGAGTTCACCCTCCCTTTCTTCGGCTCCGTCTTAGCTAATTCCTCCAACTTAGCAAACTCTGCCTCCGTCTCCTCCAGGTTAATATACTTCTTGCACCTCTTCAGCACGTCGTCATACGTACGAGCAGGGGTTTTGGCTAAAGATGTTCGACAGGTCCCTGCTCGCAAACTCCTTATCAACCCTCCAGCCTTCACCTCGTCCGCGGCTGTGGAGATCTCCAAACAAGTTTGATTATATCGCGCAACATACTTGCACAAGGACTCCTTCTCCCCCCGCCTCATGGCCATCAGCGTCAAATACGTTTTCTCCTGCGCCACAACACCCGCGTATTGGGTCATAGCACCCGCGTATTGGGTCATCAGCTTCTCTGCGAAATCATCAAAGTCCTTGATCGATCCATGAGGGAGCTGCTGGAACAAATCGAGCGCGCCTCCTCTTAAGGTCGATAAGGATGCCCTGCAGCTAACGGAATCAGAATAACCATGTAGTACAACCAAGTTCTCAAACGCCCTTACATGCCTCGATGGGTCCGTAGTCCCATCGAACGTCAAACTCATGTCTCTAAAATTCGCAGGTAATGGTGCAACCAATATGTCCCTCGAGAATGGGTGTCCTCGAGCACGCCTCTCAGGTCGGCCATCCATCTTAGCTTGCATCTGCCTCACCTGCTCTGCGAGTTTTTCCACCTCCCGATCTCGCAGAGCTCTATCTCCTCCATAGCTAGACACGTCCTCATCCACCATCGTTGGTCCAACAGCCACTCACGAAAGGCTTTGGGTGACTTGCTGAACCGCTTGTGCCGCCGCGTTCGCCACCATCTGCTGCATCTCCTGCCTAGTCATCACTACCTGCTGGCCAGGGCGCAGCTCCTTCAGCGGTGGTGGTACTGCTTCCTGCACCACCGCTCCTTGCTGCGGCATCACGGCCAGATCTGGTCGCAACGGCGTTGGGATCGCCGCTCCTTGAGCTGTACGGGTCTCCTGGGCCCGACTTGAGCCTACGTCAGCCTCTGGTTGCACCGGCGTGGCTCCTACACCTTGGGGAATGGGCGTCGGAGTCACTGGTGTGCGCGAGGGTCCAGAGAAGCCGAGGGGAGGGCCTTCTCCAAACGGCCTCGTCATCGTCCACGCGTCGTCGAATGATGCTTGCAAATATTTCCTAGGAATTCCCTCCGCCATAGCCACCGAGCTTCAGAAATCTCAGCACACCACTTTTCGAACGAAAGTCCCACAGACGGTGCCAAATGGTAACCCAAAACACTCCGACCGGCTTGAAATCGGTTCGCCTTCCTTTTCCTCGCCGGTAGAACGCCGCGCACCTGCACAGAACTCTCACACCGGAGGGGTTTTCCGGTGAAGAGCCTCCGATGCTTAAGTCAGTATGTGTTTGTTCAATTTTCCAAAGTAAAGAATGGATAAATCGTAGAGAGCAAGAAAGGATCACTTCTATATATATATAGAAGTGAGTTACCTGCCCTAAGAGCTGCCCGGATCTTATCCGTCATCCTACCCATGGTTCCCGTCCGTACACACACCATGTGCGTGTTGTCAGAGGTGGTTATCGCCACTATTGCTCTGCACTAATGTACTCTCGCCACGTGTCCCTTTTTGAGCTGAGATAGATTATTCCTTGCGCATTCCGTTAGGAACCTCTGACGTAGCCCACGCGCTTTCTCGGAGTCAAGCCACGCTCTCGACTGCTCTTCACCTGTGAGTGCTCGGTCAGACCTGGTTTCCCGTCCCTAGGTCGATCCTCGACCAGTTCTGTTCTTCTGCTCAATCTTTCTCCCTTTTGGTCGACCACCGCTCGACCAAAACAGTTTTTCCTCACCTCGAGCTCGCCCAGCCCGTGTGGTAAACCGGTCCGCTCTTTAGCTATATAATATCCCATATTAGAGACAGTAGAGCTGTTTTTTCCCTTCACGAATAACACACGGACCGGGGCGTCCACCTCCCGAATCAACTACGGGCCGGCGACCTGCAACACCCTGCTACTTAGGGCCAAATTTTCGCAAATTTTAACTCTTTCGAAAATACTTATAAATTTTTCGAAAACATTTGCAAACTATCTCGGAATGCTGCTGAGGACTTTTCTACATAAAAAACCAATTATTTATCCTAAATCTAACGTCTGGTTTAGACTCAAAGAAATCAGGTTTATATTTTTAACGAATCATGCATATTAGTCTGGACCCGTTCATACTAGCGAACCGAGTAAAATTATTTAAGTCTGATAATAAAATCATGCATGTTCGGAAATAAACGCAAGCATAGCGGAAGTCTGAAATACGTGGTTATAATAGTTTACACAACAGTTTAAACAAATGTCCCTGGAACAGCTTTCGTGCGGAACTCACGACCACCACCACCACAGCTCGACTCACGCCTGCCCGCCGACCCTGTCATCTGAAAATATAAAGTGGGGGTGAGTACGGTCCACTTGTACTCCATAAAAACCCATTCTAAAGTAAACAGCAATAATAATAATGATATCACAGAGCCGGTATATATAAGTAAACTGAAACTCCCGGACACTCTGGCCGGTAAGTGTAATATCCCGGACACTCTGTCCGGTACCGTGTGCACACTCTGATGGTATAACTAGGGCAAACTGGGCCACCACCAGAACTTAGGGAAGACAAACTTGGCCTTAACCCCAAGCTGATAAAACTCATATACATACCTGAACGTGATATCGACTATTAAACTCAATGTATAACCCAGACTGGGTCCCCACCTGATCGGTTTTTGAAAATGAGTAAGTGCGGCTGTGCTGGTAGCTGACTCCTCAAGCTACATAAAAATATAAGCAAACAAATATACTAAGTACTATGCTCGTCATATGCTAAAAAATATGCTAGGATGCTCTACTTTATCAGATTACTCAACCGGATATAAACGAACTCTCTATGGGTTCACTGAAATAATTTTAAGTCCGGAAAATATACTGATATGCTTAACTGATCTAGTTTGGCTCGGAAAAATACTTAAATTACGGAATAAGACTCGAACCGAAAATCACGAACCAAAACGGACTCGAACCGCCGGCTAAACTGGCTGGTTCGCTAACTGGCTAAACCGGGTCGGGCTGGACCGGACCGGGTTGGACCACCGGGTCACACTGGACCGGTTGGTCACGGGCTGCTCGGACTGGCCGGGCTCGGTCCCGTGCCGGGCCTGCTGGGGCCATGGCACGGTGCTGGGCACTAGCTGGGTGCGACCGGGCCTCGGTACTAGGCGCTGCTGGCGCGGGCTGTGCGGCTGGCACGGGCCCTGGCACTACTGGTGCCACTAGGTGCGACTGGGCACGACCGAGAGTCACTGGGTGTGCTGGCGCGCTGCTGGGCACGACCGAGCACTAGGGACGCGGGAACTGACGCGTACCCGGGCTGACTGGGCACTGGGCGTGCGGCTGGCACGACCCTAGTGCGACTGGCGCGAGAGCTAGGGCTGTCAGGGTGCTGCCGGGCAACCCTGGGCACGCGGGCGTGCTGCTGGGCACGTCCCGGGCCACTGACTGCTCGGGCGCGCTGCTGGGCACGTCCCGAGGCCTCTGGACCTTACTCAGGGTCACTAAGGCACGGCCCTGGACACTCGGGTGCGCTGCTGGCACGACCCGAGGTCGACTCTGCGTGGCACGAGCAACTGGCTCGAGGTCACGCGTGCACTGACCCTGGGACAACGCTGCCATGCGCTGCCCGAGGTGCCCTGGCGCGACTGGCGCTGGGACCTCGCTGGTTGGCACGGACAGGCACTGCTGGGCGCTGTCTCGTGCACTGGGACTGCAGTGCCTCGCGAGCACTAGGCGCGGGCACGTACAGGGACACGGCCTGGCCCCTGGGGCGCGGCACGGGCACAGCACGCGCGACTGGCGCGGCTAGTGACCCTAGCCGGTCTTTTCCAAACTTCCTTTACCTTTTCTAGGGACTAATGAACCATACCAACATAAAATGACATAATATACTCAAAAATGCCAAAAGTCCCTGAGGGACCTCGGTTGGATTTGGAGATGGGCTTATAGGGCCGATTAGGCACGAGGCCACCCTAGGGCATAAAAATGAACATGCTCAACATGTAAAATGACTTAGGGCCGAATAAACTACATCAAAAATCATGGCTAATGAGGCTAGAACATTGGCTAAAACATACTTGCACATATACTTAGGTTCCGGGGTGAAAATAGCTCGATTTCACATAGCAACTTGACCGAACAAATGAACTCAAAATATAAAACTGTTTCAACCATGTTATACTCATAATATTTGAGGATTTTTAAGATACTAATCTCGGCCATATCATGCTTGTACAAAAACTTACGAATTTAAGGCTTAGATGATCAAAAATTCATATCTCTTATATCTCACATGCATGGCATCATTTCTACACATGATAATTCTTATTTTATCATGAATAAGCTAAGAAAAATGGTTGGCACGAGCTAACCTTGCTCAAAATTCGAAATGGTGCAAATGGGCCTTGCTCGGGGATCTCGCGGCACTAGGAACTTAACCTCGACTTTGGGGCTTCAATGGCTGAGGAGGATAGCTTCAGGAGACTTAGAAAAATCCAAAATAAGCTTGGATAATGATAAGACTCGAGATAACTAGGCTGAAACAAGCTATACAGGAGCACTCCTCTTCCCCGGGGAACACGCGCACGGCTAGGGACAATGACTTTGCTCTCGGAGACACAAATGTCCCATACCATCTTCTCACATGAAATGCAAGGTTAGTTGACTTAGGGAAACTTCCTAGCACCTCTTGGAGGGAATATGGCAGAGCATCCAACATTAAAATAAGCATTGGACAGGTCTTGGTCGGATTGGATCACATGAGGGGACAATCCATGACACTAGGTAATATTTTAATCCATTCACATGTCTCACCTTTGGGCTCCCTTGAGGGGTGATTGGGCTTAACTTCCCTAGGGCCATTTTAGCTCAAAATAAACCTTATCCAATGTATAATGTTCGGAGGTTTTGGTCCCTGAAAGAATTGGGCCGAAAACATGTGAAATGGCCTCTTGAAGTTGGGCTGTCGCGCTGCCAGCGCTGGGCCTGGGCGCTGTCCCGGGCTGGGCACTGGCCCTGGGCGCAGTGACACGGGCTGGCGCGAGGGCGCGACCTGGCTGCGCGAGAAAAATGGTTTGCTCGGGAAAAATGACATTGGACTGATTTTATGGGCTGAATTGAGTCTCACAACACTTACAAAAATACCATAAGTGTTTGGCCATGATTTGGGCACCATGCTTGACTCGCGCGAGGCTAAGGTGCGGCACTAGGACGCGACCCGTGCACGAACTCGGAGCGGTGTACTTGCCCAAGGGAATGATATCGAAGGCTCGATAAAAATGATCTCATACTTAGAAAATATTCTAAGTAAAGCTATGAGTACGGCTAGGGCTCGAACAAGACTCGAGACTACTAAGGCTCGAGAATTGGCTAGGCGCGAACTAGACGCGATACTCGTGACCGAACAACTCTGTTCTGGACACGGCTTGACTTTGAACGAATTATCGAGACATACTCGGTTTCGATTATTCGTCAACTGAAATAATTAATTCCCACTTAAATAAAATCCATTTATAAAATAAATAGACCGGAATTAATAACTGAGATTGAATAGTTGATAACTGGCTCGGAATAAAGACAAGCAGTATTAATAAAAAGAAATAGTTCAACTGGGAACTAAAAACTGTCATTTTTATTAATACAGAATTTGGGCTATTACAATCTATCTCCCTTAAAAATATTTCCGTCCTCGGAAATACTAAAACTGGAGAAATACATACAAGAACTAGAAAAGAAAGATACAATTGGATACAATCAGAACTGAAAATCTGGGAAACGAGCTCTGATGTCTGCCTCACGCTCCCATGTGGCATCTGAATCTCCGTGGCGATTCCATTTGATACGAACGAGGGGAACATCTCGGTTCCTGAGCTTAAGGACCTTTCGATCCAATACTGCTACTGGCTGCTCCTTGTAAGTCAAATCTGGCTGAAGCTGAATCTCGCTGTGCTGAAGCACATGCTCAGGATCGCACACGTATGGGCGTAGCATCGAAACGTGGAACACGTTGTGCACACCAGCCAACTCGGGAGGCAGAGCTAATCGATATGCAACCTCGCCCACTCGCTCGAGAATCTCGAACGGGCCTATATAACGAGGATGCAACTTCCCTCTCTTCCCGAAACGAACGACACCTCTCATCGGTCGAACCTTCAGAAATACATGATCTCCGGGCTCGAAATGCATCTCGCGTCTATGCTGGTCGGCTGAAGACTTTTGCCGACTTTGAGCTGTCTTGAGCCTCTCTCTGATCCAGGCTACCTGCTCAACTGTTTCCTCGATCAACTTTGGACCGAGTGCTCGTCGCTCTCCGACGTCATCCCAATAAAGGGGCGACCGACACTTGCGACCACAAAGCGCTTCGTAGGGTGCCATTTGAATAGACGCCTGATAACTGTTGTTATAGACGAACTCAACTAGTGGCAGCCACTTCTCCCACTTATCACCTCTATCCAGAATCAAAGCACGGAGCATATCTTCGAGCGTCTGGATCGTTTTCTCGGACTGGTCGTCCGTCTCTGGATGGTAAGCCGAACTGAACTTTAACTGGGTACCCATTTCCTCATGCAAACTCTCCCAGAATCGGCTGGTGAATCTGGGATCTCGATCGGATATGATCGAAACAGGCACTCCGTGGAGTCGTATAACACCACTGGTATATATCTCGGCTAACTGATCCATTAACATGGTCATCGTCACAGGCATTAAATGTGCGACTTTCGTCAGCCTGTCCACCACTACCCAAATTGCGTCATGATGCTTTGACGACTTAGGTAGTCCCGTGATGAAGTCCATAGTAACTTCTTCCCACTTCCAACTGGAAATCTCAATTGGCTGTAGCAGACCTATGGGACTCTTGTGCTCGGCCTTAACTTGCTGACAGACCAAACACTTCTTCACAAATTCTGCTACATTCTCTCTTCATTTCTCGCCACCAATTGATCAGATATTAAAATATCAGTAGTCATCGCAATAAATCACAAAATAACATTATTACCGACATCTCACATCTGCTTTCGGCTGCATTAAATGCACTCTGATAGCAGATGAAGACACTTGGTATATTATAATGCCTAATCATCTATCATGCGCATCGATTACACTGTTTATAAGCGTATCTCATACGCATCATCTGCCTATAAACTGGCTGCAAAAATCAACGATCTTCCTCAGCAATGGTCCGAACTAACAAATGGATCTAGCACTCTCCAATATTCGCAGATCTTATTCTTTTCTTCCACTTAATATCATAAAGAAAATTTATCAATATCGAGTGGAAAGATTAAGAGTGCTAATGCTCTATAATATACCAAATGATCTCCGATGGTTGATTGAAGCAAAAGTCCGACTATCTGGAGAATTTCCAAATTCTCACAAATATCTATCAGGTATGGGTAGAAGTATGTTTTCAAAGAAACGTAGAGCAAAACGATTAGGCGGATGCTTCAAATGTGCTCGATTGAATTGCGACACCCGATGTAAATCGGTAGGCTTTTTGTCTAACAATCGAGAAGATAAAATAACTTTCATAAAGGATGGCTTGAGTAAGGAATCTATGGATAAAACTCTCCAACAGATTCTTGAGACACATCCTAGTGGATATGTGCATCGAGAGATCATATCTTTATGGACTCAATTCAAAAATGAAGAAAAACTCTATAGTCTGAAAAATATTGTTTCCAATGATCATGTTTGTCAACATTGTTCTTGATAGTACCGATGTACTGTATATAACTCTTATCGCTTCTGACAGATAAGAGTCATTTAAGACTCAACTACTTTCTTGTCGGGACTTCTCTTCTTTAAAAGGCAAATCTATCTTCTTAGCCAATTATCTCTCATAATAAATGGCTACTGCCGAGTCTTCTCAAGGTTCTAAACTTCTTCAGCCCCTCAGAACTGTGTGCAGTCTTGGTGGTTCTAAATTTGTAAATGTTCCTCACAACATCTATGTTGTAAGCCAACTGGTGAAAGAGTTGGGAAAACATAACATCAACATACTTTATGGAGGAACTAGTATCTATTTCTTTAACAACCTCTTAATGGCTGCTAAATGCTTTGATATCCAGGTGAGAAGTATCCTTCCTTTTTATCTCACTTCATCAAAGGTGGTTAAAGATTCTGCTACTTTGATGATAACTCTTTCAATTTATGACTGCTTGATGTCTATGATATCTGGTTGTGATGCTTTGATCATTCTTCCTGGTGGATATGGAACTTTAATGACTACTTTTACCCTTGCTACTTGGGCAGAAATGAAATTTCATACCAAACCTATTGGTCTGTTAAATTTCAATAACTTTTTCCACCATTTGCTTGGATTTCTAGATGAAGGAGTGTATCAAACTTTTATATCTCCCTTTCAAAGAGAAATATTCAAGTCTGCAAACACATCTTCTGAACTTATCCAGAAGCTTCAAAACAGCATCTCAACAGTTCAAGATTCTGTGGAAACTCCAGGATTCAAATGCAAGCGAGCATTTGATCCTTTAGATCTATCTTTATGAAACTACAGCCATGATGGGTGGCAGAGTTACGGAGTCTTGTACTCTTGAGACGCACCCTCCTTTTATGTAATATTATGGTGTGATGGTTGAGGATTCACTACTACTTGTCTATTTTACCATCATCTGATGGTTTTGTACTTGTTTACAGTCATAATAATATCCTCAACAGTGTGATTGAATGTTTACAATGTTTCAAAATAATTACAAAACATCGCGAAGCATAAAACCACTTTCCAAATTCATCATTCTCATAATCAATATAATTCCAAATAAACTTTGGAAAGTTCTAAGTCTCGAGAGGAAATGGCTGGATTAACGATCACTAAACTTGAAGTTATCATTTCTCTGCTGGTTAGCTAACTAGCGACAGAATACTGGCTGCCGATCATAGACAGCCATCTTCCGTCATCTGAAACTGGTTCCGGAGAAAAACGGTGCAAATATGAATGCTTAGTGATCTCAAAAATCTGTTCGAGACCCTAAATTTACTCGACTACTATGCGAGGATCTCATGGTACCGCAACTTCTCGGAATTATAATCGCAAAGATGAGCAACTACAACTGACTGGTCATCCCTGCTGAACTTGATTTCTACGACGTGCCATTTAAATAGGCAACTCGTAGCTAAAAATAGGAATGGAATTAGCATAACTGAAAAAAAATGCTATTACTAGCTGAAGCTCGATAATGACTTAGTCCAAACTCGACACTACTAGGGATTGAGAATGGTTTATCGCGGCAACTAGGCGCGAGGCTCGATTTCTTGATGAGTTGCTGAAAATAACTCGATAATCTAGAGTTCAACTAGAGTTCGAATCTATAGTTCTGAATCTGATAGAGGACATATCTGATACTACTAGGAGTTTTATACTGATTTGAGCATCTAGAGTTCGGATTATATAAATCCTATTGAGCATAGACATAGTACAGTTTGCTTATATAAACTTTGAAAAACTTTTACAGCATGCACTTACCTGGTAGTTGGCGAGGCGTGAGTGTGGTGTGGTCGAGTTTTGAAAAAAAAATTCCCTGTGTTTTAAAACATTCAGAAGCACAAAAGTGCTCTGATACCAATTGCAACACCCCGCTACTTAGGGCCAAATTTTCGCAAATTTTAACTCTTTCGAAAATACTTATAAATTTTTCGAAAACATTTGCAAACTATCTCGGAATGCTGCTGAGGACTTTTCTACATAAAAAACCAATTATTTATCCTAAGTCTAACGTCTGGTTTAGATTCAAAGAAATCAGGTTTATATTTTTAACGAATCATGCATATTAGTTTGGACCGTTCGTACTAGCGAACCGAGTAAAATTATTTAAGTCTGATAATAAAATCATGCATGTTCGGAAATAAACGCAAGCATAGCGGAAGTCTGAAATACGTGGTTATAATAGTTTACACAACAGTTTAAACAAATGTCCCTGGAAAAGCTTTCGTGCGGAACTCACGACCACCACCACCACAGCTCGACTCACGCCTGCCCGCCGACCCTGTCATCTGAAAATATAAAGTGGTGGTGAGTACGGTCCACTTGTACTCCATAAAAACCCATTCTAAAGTAAACAACAATAATAATAATGATATCACAGAGCCGGTATATATAAGTAAACTGAAACTCCCGGACACTCTGGCCGGTAACTGTAATCTCCCGGACACTCTGGCCGGTAACTCCCGGATACTCTGGCCGGTACCGTGTGCATACTCTGATGGTATAACTAGGGCAAACTGGGCCACCACCAGAACTTAGGGAAGACAAACTTGGCCTTAACCCCAAGCGGATAAAACTCATATACATACCTGAACGTGATATCGACTATTAAACTCAATGTATAACCCAGACCGGGTCCCCACCTGATCGGTTTTTGAAAATGAGTAAGTGCGGCTGTGCTGGTAGCTGACTCCTCAAGCTACATAAAAATATAAGCAAACAAATATACTATGTACTATGCTCGTCATATGCTCAAAAATATGCTAGGATGCTCTACTTTATCAGATTACTCAACCGGATATAAACGAACTCTCTATGGGTTCACTGAAATAATTTTAAGTCCGGAAAATATACTGATATGCTTAACTGATCTAGTTTGGCTCGGAAAAATACTTAAATTTCGGAATAAGACTCGGACCGAAAATCACGAACCAAAACGGACTCGAACCGCCGGCTAAACTGGCTGGTTCGCTAACTGGCTAAACCGGGTCGGGCTGGACCGGACCGGGTTGGACCACCGGGTCACACTGGACTGGTTGGTCACGGGCTGCTCGGACTGGCCGGGCTCGGTCCCGTGCCGGGCCTGCTGGGGCCATGGCACGGCGCTGGGCACTAGCTGGGTGCGACCGGGCCTCGGTACTAGGCGCTGCTGGCGCGGGCTGTGCGGCTGGCACGGGCCCTGGCACTACTGGTGCCACTAGGTGCGACTGGGCACGACCGAGAGTCACTGGGTGTGCTGGCGCGCTGCTGGGCACGACCGAGCACTAGGGACGCGGGAACTGACGCGTACCCGGGCTGACTGGGCACTGGGCGTGCGGCTGGCACGACCCTAGTGCGACTGGCGCGAGAGCTAGGGCTGTCAGGGTGCTGCCGGGCAACCCTGGGCACGCGGGCGTGCTGCTGGGCACGTCCCGGGCCACTGACTGCTCGGGCGCGCTGCTGGGCACGTCCCGAGGCCTCTGGACCTTACTCAGGGTCACTAAGGCACGGCCCTGGACACTCGGGTGCGCTGCTGGCACGACCCGAGGTCGACTCTGCGTGGCACGAGCAACTGGCTCGAGGTCACGCGTGCACTGACCCTGGGACAACGCTGCCATGCGCTGCCCGAGGTGCCCTGGCGCGACTGGCGCTGGGACCTCGCTGGTTGGCACGGACAGGCACTGCTGGGTGCTGTCTCGTGCACTGGGACTGCAGTGCCTCGCGAGCACTAGGCGCGGGCACGGACAGGGACACGGCCTGGCCCCTGGGGCGCGGCACGGGCACAGCACGCGCGACTGGCGCGGCTAGTGACCCTAGCCGGTCTTTTCCAAACTTCCTTCAACTTTTCTAGGGACTAATGAACCATACCAACATAAAATGACATAATATACTCAAAAATGCCAAAAGTCCCTGAGGGACCTTGGTTGGATTTGGAGATGGGCTTATAGGGCCGATTAGGCATGAGGCCACCCTAGGGCATAAAAATGAACATGCTCAACATGTAAAATGACTTAGGGCCGAATAAACTACATCAAAAATCATGGCTAATGAGGCTAGAACATTGGCTAAAACATACTTGCACATATACTTAGGTTCGGGGGTGAAAATAGCTCGATTTCACATAGCAACTTGACCGAACAAATGAACTCAAAACATAAAACTGTTTCAACCATGTTATACTCATAATATTTGAGGATTTTTAAGATACTAATCTCGGCCATATCATGCTTGTACAAAAACTTACGAATTTAAGGCTTAGATGATCAAAAATTCATATCTCTTATATCTCACATGCATGGCATCATTTCTACACATGATAATTCTTATTTTATCATGAATAAGCTAAGAAAAATGGTTGGCACGAGCTAACCTTGCTCAAAATTCGAAATGGTGCAAATGGGCCTTGCTCGGGGATCTCGCGGCACTAGGAACTTAACCTCGACTTTGGGGCATGAATGGCTGAGGAGGATAGCTTCAAGAGACTTAGAAAAATCCAAAATAAGCTTGGATAATGATAAGCCTCGAGATAACTAGGTTGAAACAAGCTATACAGGAGCACTCCTCTTCCCCGGGGAACACGCGCACGGCTAGGGACAATGACTTTGCTCTCGGTTTTCTCTCTTCTCCCTCAATATTGCTAAGTGTTTGATGTCTCCAATAGCTTCAATACTCAATATGGGATGTCCATATATGAGAGATAGGGACGAAATAATGAGGTCATGAAGTGGAGACACAAATGTCCCATACCATCTTCTCACATGAAATGCAAGGTGATAGTTGACTTAGGGAAACTTCCTAGCACCTCTTGGAGGGAATATGGCAGAGCATCCAACATTAAAATAAGCATTGGACAGGTCTTGTTCGGATTGGATCACATGAGGGGACAATCCATGACACTAGGTAATATTTTAATCCATGCATATGTCTCACCTTTGGGCTCCCTTGAGGGGTGATTGGGCTTAACTTCCCTATTTTAGCTCAAAATAAACCTTATCCAATGTATAATGTTCGGAGGTTTTGGTCCCTGAAAGAATTGGGCCGAAAACATGTGAAATGGCCTCTTGAAGTTGGGCTGTCGCGCTGCCAGCGCTGGGCCTGGGCGCTGTCCCGGGCTGGGCACTGGCCCTGGGCGCAGTGACACGGGCTGGCGCGAGGGCGCGGCCTGGCTGCGCGAGAAAAATGGTTTGCTCGGGAAAAATGACCTTGGACTGATTTTATGGGCTGAATTGAGTCTCACAACACTTAGAAAAATACCATAAGTGTTTGGCCATGATTTGGGCACCATGCTTGACTCGCACGAGGCTAAGGTGCGACACTAGGACGCGACCCGTGCACGAACTCGGAGCGGTGTACTTGTCCAAGGGAATGATATCGAAGGCTTGATAAAAATGATCTCATACTTAGAAAATATTCTAAGTAAAGCTATGAGTACGGCTAGGGCTCGAACAAGACTCGAGACTACTAATGCTCGAGAATTGGCTAGGCGCGAAGTAGACGCGATACTCATGACCGAACAACTCGGTTCCGGACACGGCTTGACTTTGAACGAATTATCGAGACATACTCGGTTTCGATTATTCGTCAACTGAAATAATTAATTCCCACTTAAATAAAATCCATTTATAAAATAAATAGACCGGAATTAATAACTGAGATTGAATAGCTGATAACTGGCTCGGAATAAAGACAAGCAGTATTAATAAAAAGAAATAGTTCAACTGGGAACTAAAAATTGTTATTTTTATTAATACAGAATTTGGGCTATTACACGACCTCTCACTGTTTATGCATTCCTCAAAGGCATTATCAAACGGGACGCTTAGACTAGAGTTCTCACGCATACAACAATTTTTCGAACGAAACATTTATACAAAATAATAAGTGGGATAATTGTGTATATACAACGTAAATGTACCCACCTGATAAAAAGCGAGAGATATCACAAAATGAGTGTAGGCGGCGAGCTCGGCTCGTCAAACACCTACATTTAATAAAAATAGTCCTATAAATGACTATTGCACCCATAAACGACTAATCCACAATCACTTAGTCCAACTAAGCTCACATAAGTATTTAAGCATGCATTTAATCAAGGAAATCTCATTTTCGAAAATAACATGTAAGTTTTTCAAAACTCAACCCGGCCAACGTTTTTTTTTAAATCAACACAATTCTCAGCACATAACTCATATGAACATGATTCAAGTTGCATTAGAATCCTAAAACATGCATCTATAGTTCTTATGAAGACACCGAAAGCAAATAAGGCCATTTAACAGGTGATAAATCAACAAACACCCAAAATAGGGTTACAGTCCAAAACTGGGAATATGCAACTGACCAGACTTCAGTAAATGCTAGCTAACTGGAGCTACAGACATGCTTTCAATGATATTCAAAAATCATGATAGACAACTCAAATGTCTACAACGTTTTTGAAGAACACATTGGCAAATAATCACGTTATCAATGAGGTTAATCACCAAACATATGATTCAGAAGACTTGCTAGTGACTCACATGTGATATAGACAGCACTTCAGTATTTATCATCTGGAACGAGCTACAGACCTCCAAATGACATGATTCAAGTCTCAAATTAAATCTAAGGCATGCCTCTACAACTTTAGTTTAGAACATAGATGCATATAAGGTCATTAAGATAATATAAAAGTGGTTAACATTCAAAATCAGATTTCTGTCCAGGTACAAAACCCTATCTCATGCATATCTACACTCGTAAGAACACAACTCGAGCTACAGAGCACATATCAACATGAACTTTATCTCATTTGAAAGATAAGAAACAGACCTATAACGTTCATGAAGAGCATAATTCATACGAGCACATTGCGACACGATAAATAGGTCATTCATTAATTGAATACATGCTGCTGGGTGACAAGGAAAACTGGACGCACATTAAATTTTTAAAAATCATAACTTATTCGATATAATTCGGAATCATGAAATTCCACAGCCCAGAGACAGACAACCGAACATACTACATTTCATAAGAAGATTACAACTTCAAATAACCGGTCTCTGATGGCTTAAACTGAGGCACAACAGAACAGCGAAAATGCGATTTAACGTGAAATAACAATGAACTTATATAAACAGATGTTCTAAGCTTGACAACGAATCATATGACTTATTAACATCATCAAACAAGCACGATAAGATATCACAGCAATTCACGATACTCAATTCACGACAATACGAGCCGACATATACTAATCGATAGAACGCACTATATACGTATATATATGTCTAGCATGTGATATTCGAGCTCGAACAAAATCACGAGAGGGCTCGTAAATGTTACCCGTCTTCGGGAAGGAGATCGGAAATATGGGTCGAACGGACGGAAAGTCTATAACAGCAAGTCTTCGACGAATGGGCCCGGAGCTGCTCGCGAACGAAACCGACGGTGAGCTTGACCAACGGAGGCGAGGATGATGGCCTGAGGTCGCGGCCAAGGGACGGCGGCGAGGAGCTGCTGACGACGGGTTCCTGCCGGAAAGAGCTAGTTCACGCCAGAAATGGCGTCGTGGAGGACGGGTGGTCGAGCCCGCTGGGGTGGTCTCGCTCGCCGGTGATGGGACTTGCCGGGAAGGTGGTGAAGGACGATAGCTTCACGCCGGCAACACTCGCCGGAAATGGTGCAGCGGCGAGGAGTGGCGAGGTGATGATGATGATAGTGGTGGAGGCGATGGTCTGTGAGTGGCAAAAGGGGAGGAAAACTTTGAGAGGATGGGGAGAGATTTTTGAAAGTGAGGATATTCTCAACCGTGCATGATATAGACGATAGGAAGAGGGTGAACGGGCGTCTGTTGGAGAAGAACTCTCGTAGGAGACTCGCTCAGAAGCTAACGAGCATATTATATTTGCAGATAATCTCTTGGACTCGAGCGTGGAGGAGAGAAGGAAAAGGAGCGGCCATTTAAATCCTTGTTGCGCTTGCAATTGATTAAAATGGCAAGGTAATTCATAACTACAAATGGGCCAAAATATTTAACAAATTTGGCTAGAGAAAAATGATCCAAAAATGGCTACGGAAAATACTCAAAAATCGGCCGGTTCCTCTCGGGCTCGACTCAACAATTGTTCGAGGCTCTGTTCAACGTGGTGAAAATTAAAATGAGACCAATAATAATAATAATAATAATAATAATAATATCAATAATAACAATAATAATCCCAAATAATTTATAAACAGACGGGGCATTACATATAGGCTTTTTATGAACATTTCCAATTACTACTAACAGACTTTCTGGTGTTGACTATCGTACTACACAACTTGTGTTAAATTTATGTGTAGCTGTAATGTGGGGTTTTAGAAATAAGTTAAGGATCATGACAAGCACGACGAACTTGTGTTAGATATGTTAAGGAAATGGTTAAAATATTTTTTTTTTTCGTTTTCGATATATTTTTAGTTGCATGTTTGTTAGATCCGTCACGACATGAAATGGCTTGCTTAACCAACTTCACACATATTATGATATTATATATCAACTAACACTTTCTACTAATGTCTCGACTATCAGTGAAAGACCTAACCCACGGATGCTTGTCGAGCAAGCAAAAGTTTCATTGTATGATTTGTTTAGGGAAACAACGATCGGACTCAGAGAAAACCCGACATCATTTTATTTTCACGCTTTTGGGTCTTCTCTCAACAAACACAATGTAACGCCCCGACCAGTTACAATATTAGAACGGTTTCACTTGCTCGACTATAAAGTGAAATCGGTATTTTCAAATTTTCCCGAGATACGTTATTTCGGGAAATTTATATGCTAAGTGATCATTTATATAGTAAGTATGCAGATTATTCCTTGGAATTTTCTTCTTCATGTTAAGGCCAAGATCAATCCATTAATTTGGATTTATAAGTCATCACTATTCGACCATAGAAATTAATTGGCCTCGAGCCAGTCATCAGGTCATTCAGCTATAAGTTCAACTTTAAGTCGAGAGTATTCTCGGTCAATTCCAGTCAGTAACAGAGTCATTCCCAATAATTAATTCTGGTCCGTTTATTTTAGAAATGGACATCAGCAGTCGGGATTAATTAGTCCAAGTCGACGAATAATCGAAATCGAGTTTATTTCGATAAATCATCCAAGTCAATCCGTGATCGGAACCGAGTATGTTTGGTCACGAGTCTTGCGCCTAGTAGCTGCACCTAGCCAAGTCTTGAGCCCTAGCCGTGCCAATTCGACCACTCGAGGTCAATGCCGAGAAGGCTCAAGTCATAGCCAAGCATTTTGGGATATTTTCTAAGTATAGAAACTCTTAAGTTCAGCCTTAGAAGGAGTAATACTCGGCCCAAGTCAAGAGGACCCAATGCGAGCCCAAACATCATGCGCTGGCCCTAGAAGTTCCGCGCCCAGCCCAACAAATGCGCGCCCGGGCCTGCTCGCGCCAGCCCAAGTGCGAGCCACTTTCAAGCCCACGGTGTTAAGCTATGGCCCAATCCCTTCCAACCCAACATCCTGTGTGTGATTAAGGGGAAATTCAGAGTTGTTTAAGCCTAAGAAAGCCTTAAGAAGGATTAGTAAAAGTCAAAGCATCATTAAGCATAGTGGATTATGGGCATGGAATAAAATAATGCATGTGTGTAAGGCATTGTCCCCTCATGTGGTACCAGTCTGACCAGACCACTTCCTCCTCCCATAATGGCCTGCAAAGTCCTCCAAAAACCGTGCTAAGCCATGCCAAGACCATGCACCATGTCCACATGCGCCTAAGGTGAAGAAATTGCACAAGAGTTGGTCTCCCACTTAAAGCCTTGTTCAATCCGCCCAACACTCCTATAAAGACCTCATTCCTCAACTGGAGACTACTCTTGGTCACTTAGAATATTTGAGCTATCATATAGAGTGGTAATATAAGTGAAAGGCCGAGAGGAAGGTGCCTAACTCCACACGCGCGAGCGACTCGGTTAAGGGAGGACCATCCGCGCTTCAGCTTGTCTCCAGCCGAGTTCTCTTGTGACTTATCATTATCCAAGTGTTGATTGGATTTTTATAACTCCATAGATTCCATCTCTTTCAGACAAGAGCCACCAAGCCGCGCCTAAGTCCCGAGGAGCGCGAGTGAGCACGAGAAAGAAGAACCAACACCATTTTGGATTTCGGTGAAAGTAAGCTCGTGCCATCTATTTTTCCCAGCCTTGGCATGATATTTTAAGATTTATCATGAAGAAAAATGAAGCCATGCACGCATTTTAAGTGAAGTTTCAAATTTTGGAAGATGGACCTTAATTTCAGAAGTTAAGCAACTTGCATGGTTAGGCCGATTTTAGTAGCTTATAATTCTTTATAAATCATGAATATGACATTGGTAAAAGATGGACATGTTTTGAGTTCGTTTACTCGATCATGTAGATTGTGAAATTGAGCATATTTTCACCTCCGAGTCAAATTAAGATGCATGCAAGTTTTAGCCATTGTCTCAGCCTTAAAGATCATGATTTATATAGGTAAACACTCGGCCTTAAGTAAAACTTCAAGATGAGTTAGTGTATTCGGTGACTTAGAGTGCCCACGAGCCATATCAGCCCTACCGAACCAAGTTATGGTACAACCGAGTTATACTAGTGTTTCTTAGCACATTTTAGCATTTTATATCATAATATGTTTGATTAGTTCGGTTTTCACCGGAAAAGTTGCCGGAAGTTCGGCAAGGACCGGCCACGGTCACTTGTCGCGCATGCAGCGCACGTACTGCCGGGCCCATGTCCAACAGAGGCTAGGTTGCCCTGTCCCAGTGCCAACAGAGGTTAAGTTGACCCCAGTCAGTGCCCGCGCCCAGTAGATGCGAGGCACAACGGTGATGAAGATGTGGTCATCGACCCTTCTGAGCCCGAGGACGAGACGCGCTCGAGTCATGGAAAAAGACGCAAAAAGGGTCGGGACGACCACCGGGCCTGTCCAAAGGAGGTTCCCGATGGTTGCACGCGAAGAAACCGGGCAACGCGTAGACACGCGACACGCGTGGACCGCGTGACGAGGCATGCGGGACCGAGACGCGCGAGACAAGGGCGTGCGAAGGAAGGCACGCACGAGTGGACACCATGGCCCGATGACGAATGCACGGCGGGTAATTCACGATTGAAGGTTCGCAGGTGGTTCGACCATGCGTGAAGCGGATGGCGTGAGGAACTTGATCGGCGAAGCCGCGGGCGAGGGATGGCTAGCGTGTGGCAAAACTGCAGGCAGAGAAGGACGCGAAGGGCGCATACGCGCGAGATGCGAAGGGCGAGCATGCACGGGGAGCGATAGGTGACGCGTGGGGCGCAGATGCTCGCGATACGGCTAACGAGCGCGAGTCCTCGGAGGACTAGGACTAGCGCGACGCGGCTAGGGTTTTTGGTTGGCGTGCGGCGCAAGAAGACGCGTGAGGTTCTAGAAGGCCTAGGGTCGATTTTCCCGAGCATATTAGGAGTTTTAATTTGGTTAGGATATTGAATAAAGGCACATGCCTTATTAGTTTCGGTAAGTCTTTCATTATTAGATATTTAGTTACATTAGGACTTTATTTATTTCCATGCATTAGGAATTCTTCTTGAACTAGGATTAGATCTACTTAGCCTCTATATATACTACCTATTGTCATTCGATTTTAATAAGTTGAAGTTAATGAAAAAATCGTTCGCAAGAGCAAAACCGTGTGTTCAGAATTCGTGAGAGTTTTAACATACATTGATTTTGGCAAGGATTGGCACCCGAGCTGTCTCAAAACCGTGAGAAGATAAGGCTAATAACCGAGTCGTCCACACCTATCATCGAGAATAAGCAGTGGCAAAGCTTAGTTCGAGGCAAACGAGTTGAGGAGATACACGATTATTCATCATTGGTGCTTTCATTGAGAGTGATCAATCGTGTATCTTGTTTAACTTATCCTATCCCTTTTCTTTTCGAATTTTTCCTTTCTTTTCGTGATTTAGTGCGCGAGTTCAAAAAATATATATATATATATATATATATAAAAGAAAAAAAGAGTCATGACAAACCGAGAGAGATTTGAGATGTTGGAGGAAAGCATGAAGTCCCTTGGCGACGCCCAACACGCCACTAATGAGAACTTCGCCAAGCTCGAGCTCATGGTAGACGAGATGGCTGAGCAACTCGCACGAGTCACATGGCAACCGCGAAGGAGCCACGTATCGAGGTCGACCATGGCGAGGTCGAGCAGTTTCGAGTCCGACCGCGAGGACCATGATCTACGGTCGAGGAGGTTGCGGGCGTCAAGCCGATGCGAGGAGAGAAAGATAGAGAGGCCGAAGCTCGTGATGCCCACGTTCACGGGGACTGACCCGGATGCGTGGCTAATTCGAGTTACGCAATTTTTCGAGATCAGTGACGTGCCCAAGTCCGAAAGGGTTAAGATGTAAACACCCCGCCTTACTTAGCTTTGAATACTGAAAATCAGAGTAAAATTTTTCTTTTTATTTTTGAAAGGCTGCGAGCTTGGTTTTTGAAAATACTTACTTACTTGCGGGATGCTACGAAAACTTTCTTATCTTACTCATGCAGACATTATAAAACATGCAACCAAATCAATCCATTATGGAGATAATGGAATCACACATGCAGTCTGACTGTCTAGTTTAGCGGAAGCTTTAAACTGAAAATATACATAACATACGCATACATATATATATATACATGCTCATGAATTTAGGACGTAAAATGCGTGTAAAAATGTCCTCTGCTCATAACCATGATTGCACGTCTGCTCACTCAGCATGTTGGACTCCATCACCTGAAATAGGAAAAAATGTGGGAGTGTGAGCACATCTGCATGCTCGTGGGAAAACTGGAACTGTAATAATCTTAACTGGAAACATAAACTTAAAAGCAACATAAAATAAATAAGTTGTATTATACTGTAAATTTTTCTTAAACTTGAACTTTGGTCAAAAGACCCTTCTCGGCCTTGGCCGCTCGTGTGCACACCCCGATTGGAATATTAAGGCCCTCGGCCTCCATCGGGTACCAGGTGGAATATTAAGGCCCTCGACCTCCAATCCTGGGAGAACTAACTGGACCACGAATGGGATAATTCAACCGTTTGGGTAAATATCTTACTTACGTATGTCTTACAGGATAACTGAAATGCGCAATGTAACGCCCTGTAAAGGATCCCACCTGATATGCTGAAAATTCATGTTGCAAGTGCTTGAATACTGAAGTAGCTGTCGGAGGCTCGACTCTCCTTAAGCTACATAAACATATAAGCAAATAAATGCTAAGTATATGCTTAGAATTCTTAATGATATGCTATGATGCTCGGTTCTATTTGCTCACTTAGCCGGATGAAAGGGAATGCTCTAATAGTCCGCTAAAAATATACTAAGTTCCGATTTTAGACTGGCATACTTGACTGGGCTGGTTTTGCTCGAGAATATACTTAGAGTTTGGAATCTAACTTGGACCGAAACTAACAAACCAAAAATAACTCGAACGGTCGGTCAAACCGGTCGGTTCGCTGACTCGCTAGACCGGACCGGTCAGGATCGGCTGGAATGGGCCTCCGGTTCACTGTGAACCGGGTGGTCGGGTGTTGTCCTGGGCTGATCGGTTCGGTCCCACGCCGGGCCTGCTGGTGCCCTGGCGCGGCGCTGGGCACTGCTTGGTGCGACCGGACACAGTCCTAGGCGCTGCTAGGCGCGAACAGGCACGGGCAGAGGCTGCTGGCGCGAGCCCTGGCATGGCTGGTGCCTCTCGGGTGTTGTTGGGCACGGCCAGAGCCTGCAGGCGCGAGCCCTGGCACGGTTGGTGTCTCTCGGGTGCTGCTGGGCACAACCGAGACTTGCTGGGTGTGCTAGCGTGCGGCTGGCACGACACAGGCACGACTAGACTCAGGAAAGACACGGGCGCTGCCGGGCGTCCCTGATGGCTCTAGGCACACAGCCGTGCTGCTGGGGCACGGATCGAGGCCGACTAAACTCGAAAGACACGACTCGGGTCAGTCCTGGGCACTGCACGAGGCTCTAGCGCGAGACTTAGTGTGTTGCGACTAACACGGCGCTACCAAGCGCCGTGCATGCGGGCTGAGCACGACTGGTGTCGACAACACGCATGCTGACACAGACTCGCGCTGCCGGGCACGGTCGCGTGCACAGGGTTGTTGTGCGTCGCGCCTACAGGGTCGGGTAAACTTAACCCATGTAGACACGCGGTCTGGGCACTGACTTGGTAAATTAGCCTCTAAAGGCAGGGACATGCACGGGGCCGAGCACTGACTGGCCAAACTTAGCCTTTGAAGGGCGCGAGCCGGGCACGGCGCGCGCTGCATGCGCAACCAGTGACCATAGCCGGTCCTTACCGGCCATCCGACTACTTTTCCAGTGACATCTGACTTGTCTCAACTTAACATGATATAAAAGGCTCAAATATCACAAGAAACACTAGGAGACCTCGGGTCAACATGAACATGGTTCGGTAGGGCCGATAGGGCACGTACGATCCCTAAGTCACCGGAACAACTTCTCAATCTTTAACTTATGACTAAGGCTGAATACTTTACTATTCAAAACATGACTTTTAAGTCCAATAAGCTCGACTTTACTTGCATGCAACATAACTTGACCTTGGGGGTGAATATCACTAAAAATCATGAATTAAATGACCGGGTAAGTTGAACTCCAAACATGCTCAAATTTTTACCACGTCATTCTCATGATTTATAAGGAATAATAAGCTAGCAAACTCGGCCTAACCATGCATGGAACAAGAAATTCGAATTTAAGCCTCTTAACTTCAAAAATTCAAAACTCATAGATAAACACGAGCATGCATGGATTTCTCTTCATGATAAATCTTAAAATATCATGAAATGGCTAGGAAAATTGGGTGGCACGAGCTTACCTTCTCCAAAGTGCGAGATTGAGTGCTAGGGCTTAAACTCGGGCTATTCGCGGCTTCTAGAGACTAAGGCTTGCTCGTGGTGAAAATGGCTGTACCTTGGTGGATGAAAAGTTTTAGAATAATCCAAGGAATGCTGTGAAATAGAAGAGCCTCGGTGGAAGTCGGCTGGAACAAGGTGTGGCTCGCGATCCTCTTCTCCCGGGTCTAGGCACGCGTGTGTAGGGGTTGGGGTGTTCCTCTCGTTTGTTCCTCTGATTTCTCACTAACTGCACGAGCTATGACGTGTCTAAGAGCTAAAAATAGGCTGAGGAATGAGCCTTAAATAGATGATGGGGGGAAGTTACTAGGTATGGTTAATGGGAGACAAAATGGGTGGACTTCTCTTCACTCCATGAGGGTGAGGACTTGAGGCTGCATTGGGGAGGACTTGGGTGGACTTTGAGGAGGTTTTTAGACATCTTGGCAGAAGAACCTTGGTCTGGTCGGGCACTAGGTAAGTGGGGGACAAAAACTTACACAAGGAATAAAATATTCACTTGCACATGCACCCACTTAGCCTTAATGCTAATTGACTTTCCTTAATGCTTGCTTAGGGCCATCTTAGCTTAAATTACTCCTCATTAACTCCTTAATACACGCAACACTTGGGTTTAGAAGGAAATGGGCCAAAATTCTTGGAATTGGGCTCGGAAGGTGGGCTGGCACTGTTGGCGCTGGGCCTGGGCGCGACACTGGACTGCAGCGCGGGCTGGCTGCAGGCGGCCCTGGACTGGGCGCGGCACTGCTGGGCTGCACGCGAGAAAAAGACTTGGGCCGAGTATTACTCTTCTAGGGCTGGTTAATGGCTGAACTTAGGTTCCAAAACACTTAAAAAAATCCCATCATTGCTCGGCTATGACTTGGACCCAACTCGGGTATGCTAGGGCTCGGGGATTGGACTCGCGCAAGGCTTGAGCGTGCTAGCTTGGCTCAGGAAAACTTGGGCCGAGAAAGCTTGGTTCTAGGGGTGACCTCGAGACATCAAAACACTACTAAGGCTCGACTAGGGCTCGAGACTTGGCTAGGCGCGGAACTAGGCACGAGGCTTGTGACCGAACATACTCGGTTCTGTTACGACTTAACTTGGACGATTTCTCGAAATATACTCGATTTCGATTACTCGTCAACTTGGAATAATTAATCCCGACTGCTGATGTCCATTTCTAAAATAAACGGACCGGAATTAATTACTGAAACTGACTCGGTTACTGACTGGAGTTAACCGAGAATACTCTCGACTTAAAGTCAAACTTATAGCTGAATGACTTGATGACTGGGCTCGAGGCCAATTAATTTTTAGGGCCGAACAGTGATCACTTATAAATCCAAATTAATGAATTGATCTTGGCCTTAACATGAAGAAGAAAATTCCAAGGAATAATATACATACTTACTATATAAATTAGCACTTAGCATATAAATTCCCCAAAATAACATATATTGGGAAAATCTAAAAATACCGATTTCACTTTATAGTCGAGCAAGTCAAACCGTTCTAATATTATAACTGATCCGGCGTTACAACCTATCCTCCTTAAAATATTTCCCTCCTCGGAAATACATAACTAGGGTACTAAGTCAGAACTCATACTACGAACTATGTACAAACGTACAAACAAATGTACATAAGTACAACTGAACATTTCAGAACTGAAAATCTGGATCGGCCTGACATAACTGATCTTGAATCTGGCACTACAACGTCCAATCTTGACCGGGTAATCATGTGCACACTTCGGGTGGCCTTGGCCGCCTCGGAACCTGGGGAGGGCATTGGCCTCTCAACTCAAGCAATAAGTAGCTGCGGGGACCCACTTAGGGGTTACCCTTGGGTAAAACTTAAATCTCTGTATACATAACTCATCTGGGTATACGCTTGCATGAGCCATGGTGGAAACAACTTCCACTAAATTCGGGTCATGACAACTCGACCGAGCACGGTAGATACTCAACCGTTCAGGTCCTAAACTTTTCTTACATGCATATCTCTGAAATAAATGATCTGAATATCTAGCTCTGATCTTGGCCTTTCTCTCTCAAGTGGCTTCTGACTCGTCATGGCGACTCCAGCAAACTTTGATGAGTTCTATATCTCTGTTTCTTAATCGCTGAACCTTTCGGTCCAGGACTGCTACTGGCTGCTCATCATATGTCAAGTTCTGCCCGACCTTCTTACTGGCCAAAGTTCACTGTATGCCTCAGGTCGTACAAGTATTTTCTCAACATCGAAACGTGGAAGACGTTATGTACACCCGAGGGTTATGGGGGCAACGCTAGACGGTAGGCTGTTATGCCAACTTGGTCGAGAATGTTAAAAGGCCCTATAAAACGGGGCTGCAATTTCTCCTTCTTCTCGATACGTACAACGCCCTTCATCGACGTGACTTTCAGGAACACTTTGTCTCCTTCCTCAAATTCAAGCTCCCTTATACGCTTGTTAGCGTAGGCTTTTAGTATGTTCTGCGCCTATCTCAGCCTCGCTCGGATCTTGGTGACCTTCTGCACTGTGTCCTCGATCAACTTGGGACTGAGAACCTGATTCTCGCCGACTTCATCCCAATAAAGGGTGTGCGGCACTTGCACCCGTACAAAACTTAGTACGGCGCCATTTTGATCGACGAGTATAGCTGTTAATGTAGGCGAACTCCACAGTGGGTAACAACTTTCCCACGAACTACTTCGCTCTAGGGGACAAACCCGAAGCATGTCCTCGAGCGTCTGGATGGTCTGTTCCGACTGTCCGCTGGTCTGTGGTTGATATGCGGAGCTTAAACTCAACCTCGCACCCTGTTTCGTGGCACCACTATAAATAGTGAAACCCTGTGTGGGATCCGGAACAGTCAACACAGGTGCCGTCGTAAGCCTTGCTTTGAGCTTCTGAAAGCACGACTCACAAAGACTTGTTCCACTCAAACTTCACTGAGTTCCTCGTCAAACGAGACAAGCGCAGGGCAATCTTTGAAAACCCCTCGATGAAACGTCTATAATAGCTAGGTGGTCGGAGGAAACTCCAAACCTCGGTGGCATTTCTCGGGGTTGACCTGTTCCGAATCTCCCCTATCTTCCCTGGGGCTACCTCAACCCCTTTAAAAGTGACAATGTGGCCTAGGAAAGCCACTCTGTCAAGCTAAAATTCACACTTTGAGAACTTAGCGTACTGTTTCTCACGCCAAAAAATCTCTAATACGGTCCTCAAGTGCTCCTCATGCTGCTCTGGGCTACTAGAATAGACCTAAATGTCATCAATGAACACGATATCAAATTGGTCTAAGAATGGATGGAAGACACGGTTCATGAGATCCATGAATACCGCAGGCGCATTGCTCAAGCCAACGGCATCACCACTAATTTGTAGTGACCGTATCTTATTCTGAAAGCTGTTTGGCCATGTCGGCCTCCTTAATCTTCAGCTGATGGTAACCAGCTCTAAGATCTATCTGGGGAAACACACTGGCTCCCCTCAGCTGATTAAATAAGTCCTCTACCCTGGGGAGTGGATACTTGTTCTTCATCGTTAACCGGTTAAATTCCTGGTAGTCGATGCACATATGCATAGACCCATCCTTCTTCTTGACAAAGAGGACGGGTGCTCCCCCAAGGTGATACGCTCGGTCGGATGAAATCGAGACTTAACAGTTCTTGAATTTGAGCTTTCAACTTCTGAAGCTCCTTTGGCGTCACGCACTATAGTGCCTTCGACACTGGTCCTGCTTCAGGGACTAAGTCAATTGTGAACTCCACCTGATGATTAGATGGTCCTCCCGAGAGCTCTTCCGGGAAAACGTCCACGAAAACACGAACAAATAGGTATATCTCCAGTTGTCCGCTTCCCCGACGCCTCCCCAACGATGTTGACAAGGAATCCCTGACAATCCTCTCTCTGCAAATACTTCGTCGCTTTCGCCTTGGAAATAACACTTGGTAAAGTTCGGGCCTTCCTCCCGAAGAACGTGATGTGATCTGTCTCGGATAAGTACAGTGTGACCTCCCTGTCACGACCACTGATGTCTGCGCGGTACCTCGTCAACTAATCCATGCCGAGAATTATGTCGAAGTCCTACATCTCGCGTCTACATCTATGGTTCTGCCTCCGATAAGGGAATGCTTTCTTCTCCCCGGTGTCTATGAGGTGACGAGCAAAAGCGCTCTCATTAGCGAATTTGCTCGCGAATTCCTCTACCGAGTGGCCTCATGCTGAACGGAACTAGACTCTTGCTTCATCTGTCGCGATTAAGACGCGGTTGAAAACTTGGTTTCCAGAATGTCCTAGTGCCGGTCCCATGTCATCTGATCATACTCATCCTTCGTCTTCATATGCTAGTAGTCGTTCTACCAATCTTTGGAGTTGGCCTATGACTACAGCCTGTTCCCGCTCGACGGGTGGGTTCGGAGCTCTGTGGGACAGCACTCTGGATAGCCACTAACTTTTTGACGAGAAGAGTATAGCCAATTAAGAAATAGCTATACCATACTTGAAATGTTTAATGAAACCGAAAACACTAGATTGGCTAGAATTCCGGTGTACTTAACTCTTTTGAGTTCTGGCTAGAGTTCTGACTTAGGCTAGAGTTCTAATTTAAACTGGAGTTCTAACTTAGGCTAGAGTCCTTGGACTTAGTTGTTCTAGAGTTCTTTCTAGAATTCTTGGTCTTAGCTCAACTTTCTGGAGTTCTCTCTCTAGAGTTCTCTTTCTTATAGGAGGATAGTTATCTAGGCCCCATACTTTAACTTGAATAAGCACTTGCAAAACATAAAACTTGGCTTAGCTGATTTACCTCGGAGTCAGCGCGGGAGTGACCGTGGTCTGGTCATGCTTTTCTAAACTTTTAAAGTATACAGAAATGCTAACCGCGCTCTGATACCAAGCTGTAAACACCCCGCCTTACTTAGCTTTGAATACTGAAAATCAGAATAAAATTTTTGTTTTTATTTTCGAAAGGCTGCGAGCTTGGTTTTCGAAAATACTTTCTTACTTGCGGCATGCTACAAAAATTTTCTCATCCTACTCATGCAGACATAATAAAACATGCAACCAAATCAATCCACTATGGAGATAATGGAATCACACATGCAGTCTGACTGTCTCTCATTGTCTAGTTTAGCGGAAGCTTTAAACTGAAAACATACATAACACACGCATACATATAAATACATGCTCATGAATTTAGGACGTAAAATGCGTGTAAAAATGTCCTCTGCTCATGACCACGATTGCCACGTCTGCTCACCCGGCACGCTGGACTCCGTCACCTGAAATAGGAAAAACCGTGGGAGTGTGAGCACATCTGCATGCTCGTGGGAAAACTGAAACTGTAATAATCTTAACTGTAAACATAAACCTAAAAGCAGCATAAAATAAATAAGCTGTACTGTACTGTAAATTTTTTTTAAACTTGATGTTGATGGGCTTTTCGGATCAACGGTTAAAGAAATGAATAATGGAAATATGGAATGAAGAGATAACAAGGAGATACAAGTTAATTACGATTTTATTAATGAGGGTCGGCCTATCGTACGAGGTTGGCACTTGTGATATCCTTACAATTCTTACAATGGTTAATTACAAGTTTAGAGAGAGAAAGTAGAGAGAGAGTCTGATAGTTGAGGATTCAACGACCCAGAAATAAATGAGGTGGGCTTCTATTTATAGTGCTCTTAAATGCGGTACTGTTCAGGTACTGTTCATCGGTCTTATCGCACAGTGTTCTTGCAGAGCAGTCCGGTGCCTCCCTGACAGATATTAATGCAATTTGAGGTTTTCTTAATCATTGTCTGTCAGGCATTTAATGCACACATGGAGGGCATTTAATGCTGGCAGACTTTATGTCTTGGCTAGCTGATGTAAGACGGAAGGCTACGACGTCCTGTCCAATCACCAATGATTACTTTCCAAATGGCATTATTATATTACTACAGAGCTCCGCGCCTGCCCCTGGAGCAATCGCTCTAAAGTTTCAGGTCAGCTCCCTAGTTTATTCTTCTTTCGGCCTCCTGGATTCTCGCTTCAGACCGCTACCTTGGAGGGGGTGCCTTTGGTATCCCCTGCGAGGTCGTTGTTTTGAAATACGTCCGAGTTCATCGATCCCGATCATAGTTCGACATCGCGGGAGCTCGGCGTGAGCGTATAACTTTGCAAAGTTTTCCCTTCCGTCACCGCGCACTTTCTTCCCAGATCTGAAGCGATGGGCCATTTAATGCGACGTGCCCGTTACGCTTCTCGTCGGTCTTGGAAAGTCTTGCCGTTTTAGAGCCTTTCCACGTGGCGTCGTTTGATTCGTCCGCGTTGAATGGCGTGTCGCTTCAGCGAACGGCGGTTTTGGGGGCGCATGGCGGCCACGCCGTTATATCCCAGCCATCAGATCGTGCCCTCCGTGGCTGTTGGATCATACTTTTATTTTTGAATTTCAAAAGACGTGCCACGCGTCGCATCGTGAATGGTCGACAACTCATTTATATTTACGCCCTCGTCTTCCTCGTGAAGCTTTCCTGTTTCCGAGATCTCTGAGCGACTGAATTTCCAAAGCAGATTTTTGAGACAGTTTGCGGCGCTTCTTCGGCGAGTTTCATACCGGTAATTTCGTCTTTCTTCTAATTCTTCTTTTTTCTCCAATTATGTCCGATTTTTTTGGTTCCTTGTCGGAGATGAGGGATACACGGCAGAGGAGACCGAAGAGATGGTGATTTACTCTCCTCCGGCGGTGGGGGCGACGCAGCCACTCAGGGTCACGCCAATTTCGGCCGTCCGCGTGACATCGCTGACGGCGACGACGAGTCCACACAAAGGAAGTCCTCCGGAGTTCCCCACGATCGAGATTATTGACATCGGCTCCAGCCAGTCAGATGTTGAGGAGGGTGAAAGAGAAACCAGCGCCAATTCTGTAACGCTCCAAATCAGAAATATTATTAAGAACGATTTCACCGCTCGACTATAAGTGATATCCGTAATTTTCAGAAATTCCGAGTTATATTTTGTATGCTAAATGCTCTATTTATTTACTAAATTTGATAGATCACTCTTTGGGAAAATTCTATATCAAGTTTAAGTCAAGATCAATCCATTAATTTGGGTTGTTAAATTATAGCTAATCGACTTGAGAATTTATTTGGTTCGAAACCTAGTTTTGGTTCCGAGTCATTTCTCTAGTAGTCCGAACATAGCCAAGTCTTGGTATTTTTATACTTAGAATCAGTATTCTAAAAGTCGCTAGGCGCCCATTAGGCGCTCGATTAATAGTATTAATATATATTAAAGAAAACATGAGAATAAAATAATGTAATTAATATTTAAAAAAATAAAAAAATATAAAAAAAAAACTGAAAAATTGCCGCTGAGCCCGTCTAGGAGCGCCTAGGTCCGCCTACGCCCGCCTAGACGCCGCCTAACCGCCTGGCCTCCGAGCCCTCCAAGCTCGCCTAGGAGCGCTTAGGGCCGCAAAGGCGCCGCCTAGCCGCCTGACAGATTTTTTCTGCCGATTTGTACAAATCGGAGGCGCCCGGGCACCGCCTAGGCAGATTTTTAGAACATTGCTTAGAATAATTTCTAAGTGTATTAGAATATCAAAGTCAAGTCTTGAACATTTAAATCGAGCCCTAGCCCATGCTCGAGCCACTCGTGCCGAGTGCTCGCGCTGCCGCGCATGCACTACCACCCGAGCCAAAACCGAGTCCGTTGCCACCAACCCTTCTTCAATCTTATGGATTAAACCATGCATGCACATTATAGAGTGCATTAGAGATATTTTAAGCCTAAGTCATGCCCAAGAGTCACTAGCACAAGTCAAAGACATCATTATCAATTCTTTATGCCTAATTAAGTTAGTATGGGCATGCGATATTATAATACATGGTGTAAGACCATGTTTCCCACTATACTTATGCTTGTATCAGACCAAAATCAGTCCCATTCAGCTCCAATAACTCGTGCAATAGCCCTTGGTGCTCCACCATGTCATGCCTTGCATTGAAAATGAGTACATTAGCTTTTGTTCCCCACTTTGTCTCCATGTTGTGCCTAATTTCTAACGCCATTTGAGGTCTTTATAAGACCTCACTTCATCAGCTATGACCCTCATTTGATGCCTCAGAATTTGCTTAGTATAATTGAGAGAAATTTCGTCCAAGTCCCTCCCATTAAGATAAAAGCCGAGAGAGAAAATTCAAGAACACACAAAATCCCGAGTGCACACTTGTGTTTATTTTCAAATTTTAGCCATCAATTCTTGCTACCAACCACATTATATCACTCTTAACTCATTCTAAACTTCCCATAGAAGTGTTTTGAGGCATTAAACTCAAGAAAATTCGAAGAGAACAAGCCACAAAGCTGCAGCAACAAGAACTAAGCAAAAATCGAGCACACCGAGCTTCCTTTGCATTTTTGAGAAGTTTTCAAGGTTAGTATGCTAAATCCTTTTTAGGACCTGTTATGCATGATATGAGGATAAGAATTATGTGTTTTTATACCTTATAGGTTCAGTTTTTGAGTAGTTATAAGCATGCAAAATGTTAAAGTTGTTTCAGCTCACCCGCATGTTGTTTATGTGATGTTTGTTTGCGTTTTTACCTGTGCTATACCAAACCTGCTATTGTGCGACTTACATATCTATTTTTTGTGGAAGAGATGAGTTCATAAGATCAAGAATTAGGTCAATTGGCTTAGTATAACTCGGGTTCTTGATTTTTAAAGTTAAACATGCAAGATGAACTTTACATGCGTGAATTTCAGTTGCGACTTCAAACGCATAGAACTCGAGTTTTACTCAGGATAAAATTATGAAATTTTATGGACATGTTTATATATAAGTTGAGAGACTCCATACCAAATTTCATGATTTTATCATAAGAAATGAAGGAGTTATAATTTTTAGATCACATGCGTGTCGAACTAATTTTATGTGCGAAAATACTTTGTCCACATGAAAGCTATAAGGGTAAATAATTTTTTCCAACCTGTAGTATATGTACTTTTGGGATTTTCAATCTAAAGTATTTTTTGTTGTAAAATGCAACCTGAACTACATATATACAATTATTTGCACGCTCGACTACTTTTTGACCGTCCGATCATCTGTAAAAAAGGACACGTGTATGGTCAAGATGTGGTCGAGCGTGCAAATAGTGACTGTATATGTAGTTCAGGTTGCATTTTACAACAAAAAATACTTTATTTTAAAAATCCTAAAAACGCGTATAGTACAGGATGGAAAAAATTATTTACCCAAGCTATAAATGCAAAACTTTTATGTAAAATCCTCTTATAAGTGGTGAACATTGTGACCGAGTTTGAGCTTAAAATGCTGATCATGTGATTTTACAAAATTGTTGCAATATGCGCATGTATATAACTGAATTTCATGTTATGCTTAAGTCATGAGATTAATAAGAAAATGAAGTCCTATTGACATGAAATTTGGACAGCAAGTACATGTCTATGTCTACTATTGAACTGCCAAGTTTAGTGATTTTTGGAGACTTGTGTGAATTTTAAAAATTCATGAGTTTAAGAGCTCAATAAATGTAAAATCTTGATTTAATTGAGCTTCATGAGTAGACATGACTTAGTATAAGTTAAGTGGCCGGAGAGGGTCACCTTCCTGCCCTGACCGGCAAGCAACCAGTGCCGCACGGTCAGCGTGTGCGCGTGCCGCCCGGACCGAGCCTAGGTCACCAGTCGAACTCGAGCCGGTTCGATAAGCGGACCCAGTTCGACTAAGTTAGACCGGCTGGTTCAAACCAAATTAAGATAGACTGATAAATTCAGTTTCAAGGATTCAGTCAGACATTATCCGGAAACGCTACATCAGTCCAGTCGAGCAGAAGAGCAAGTCCAGTTTACTTGTTTACATGATCTTATTTGTTTTATCTGTTTTGTTATGTATGCATGTAATTATTTATCTGTAATCTGCCTTATCTGCCTGCCTGCTTATCTGTTATAATATAATTTTTGATTAAGTTTAGCAGTCAAGCAAAATACTTAGATTATTTTGCTTGTATATGTTTGGTAGATTGAGGAGAGTCGAGCCTCCGACAGCTACCTAGATTTTTCAGCACTTGCGTAGTCCTTTTCAGCATAACAGGTGGGGGTCATGTACTGGATTCAACATCATGTATAATATCTGTACCATGGCAGAGGTATGTTTGAGACAGTTAGTTCTCCAGGTGGAGGCCGAGGGCCTTAATATCCCATCTGGTGACCGGTGGAGGCCAATGGCCTTAATATCCCATCGGGGTGTCCACACGAGCGGCCGACCTAAGGGCCGAGGGTCTTTTGACCACAGTAAAGCAAGAAAAACAAAAGTTTGCATTTTAAGCTCTTACATATTTATGTTCATGACATGTTATTATAAATGCTGTTTTATTCAGTACTGGTCTTTGCGGAGCATAGTGGTTTGCTCACGCCCCCATTGTGTTTTTCAGGAGATGGAGTCGAGCATGCCGGATGAGCACAGACGTGGCAAAGCGTGGTCATGAGAGTCTTGGACATTTTTACGCACATTTTATGTCCCAGTATTTATGATCATGTATTATTCGGATATGTATGCATGTATTTTCTGTATTTCGGATGCTTCCGCTAGCAGACTGGACAGTGCGAGACAGTTCAGACATTGCATGTTTAATTCCATTATCCGTAGCGGATAGTTCGGTTGCGTGTTTTATATATGTCTGTGAGCAAGTTAAGTAAGTTTTTTTTATCTGTGTCTTCCCGCAACAAGTTAGTATTTTCGAAAACCAAGCTCGCACGATCTTTCGAAAATAAAAGCAAAAATTTTACTCTGATTTTTCAAAGCTAGTAAGGCGGGGTGTGACAGAAGTTGGTATCAGAGCGTAGAGTGTGTTTCTGTATACATTCAAGGTTTAGAAAAGCATGACCACGCCACGCTCATCCCGCACCGACTCTGAGGTAAGTCACCTGACTCAGTTTAAGTTTTGCAAGTGCTTAATTCAGTTCAAGTATAGGGCCTTGATAACTATCCTCCTATAAGACATATAACTCTAGAGACAGAACTCTAGAATAGCTAAGTCCAAGGACTCTAGATTAAGTCAGAACTCCATTATGAGCCAGAACATACAAAGTTTAAGTATACCGAAACTCTAGCCAAGCTAGGTGTTTTCAGATTTTATTGTTTATTTTATTATTTCAAGTCTAGTATAGCTATTTCTTAATTGGCTATACTGATCAATTCAAGTATTTTTGGATCTCCAGAATGCCGCCGCGCAGAGATCCTCAAGCCGCAATCGAGCAGGACCAGACTGTTGTGGTCAGCCGATTCTGTACCTATGATCCGCCCCGTTTCTCTGGGGAGAATGGCCCGCTAGCCGTGGCCGAGTGGATCTGCAAGATGGAGCAGATCTTCCGTATTATGGGGATTTCTGAGGCACATAAGATGGCTTGCGCCGAACTGCAGATAGAGGGAGCCGCCGGAGATTGGTGGGAGGATTACTGGCGTCTACGCACCGAGGATGAGCGTGATGCCATGAGATGGGTTCAGCTTAAGACACTCTTGGAGGATAAGTTCTATCCTCGCCATTTCAAGCAGAGGATGGTACGGGAGTTTTCCGCTCTCTAGAAGGGTGAGCGATCAGTGGACGAGTACGAGCGCGAGTTCGCTCGTAAGAGTGCATTTGCTCCACATCTTGTGGATACGGAGGAGAAGAAGGCGACACACTTCCTCGATGGTTTGAGGAGCAATATTCGACTGTTGATAGCCAGTCATGGCTTCCTTGACTATGCCGAGACTGTTAAGCGTGCTCAGCAGATTGAGGCATACCTCCAGCGAGACAACTTTGCCCCGCCACCAGTCAGACAGCCAGCCGCCATTCCACCTACTTAGCCAGCACCACCCCAGCCAGCTCAGAACAAAAACAAGAAGAAGTGGGACGATCATAAGGATAAGAGGAACCGTGGATAGAGGGGCTCAGCTCAGGTGGGCCAGCCAGCCCTACAGGATCTGCCGGCATGCGCTACCTACGGACGTCAGCACCGCGGGGAGTGTCTAGCCAGGCAGAACATATGTTACCATTGCCGCCGCCCAGGACATTTGATCAGAGACTGCCCAGACCGCCCTCAGCCACAGCAGGGCCAGAGACTGCCAGCCCCGAGACAGCCAGCCAAGAGACAGCCAACCCAGAGACCCCCAAGACAGCAGCAACAGCAGCGTGGAGCACCTGCGCATATTTATGCACTCGACCAGGAGCATGTTGGGTTCGCCTGTACTGTACGAGCTATATGCAGCGGAATTTAAAATTTTTCAAAACAAGTATTTAACCTTTAAATACTTTACTCGTACATACATATGGCAAATTAACAGATCTTCATCTTTAATAACATGTAATAATACATATTTTGATTTGTAATAAGTAAATTCTAAATTTACCTTAGTCTTGAACTCCTTCAAAATTGTCGATGGATGAGGGAATCGATTCCCGGTTTGGTAACAGCAACACTTTGTGTTTACTCGCTTAGGAATCCAATTGTCTTCCCTCTAAACGTATCCACCTTTTGAAATCCGGTTCTGATAACCTCTTTCTTCGCTAGTAGAAAAGTATCGGTTTTATTTAATAGAATGGAATATATTTATGAGGATTTTTTACAAGAACTCTTTCTTGTAATTTGAAGGTTTTGAAGAACACTTCTTCTTTTCTCTCTTTTTCAACTCTTTGAAAAATTAAGATCAAATCTTAATATCAAATCTTATCTTAAGATTAAGTTTAAAACTCCTTTTAAACTTAACTTAAATATCAATATATTTATGATAAGATTTACAAGAACTCTTTCTTGTATTTTGAGAGATTATTCAACACTTGAATTTTCTTCTTAAGAACTTAGAACATTTCTTAGTTCTCTCTTTTTCAACTCTTTGAAAACTTATATGGAATTCATTAAGATCAAATCTCAAGATTAAAATGAACATCAAGTATGTCCATATTTATACTAAACATTTTAGTATAAAATAATAATATTGGGTAGAATATTTTCATAAAATATAAATCTATTCCCCACCCAATATTCAATTAATAAGAATAAGATTAATTATGTTAAGTAGTTAGCATCTCATAACCACCATAATTAATTTATTCTTATTAATATTTAATCTTTAATCATATTAAAGATATATCATCAAATAATAATTCTTGAAAGCATCTTTCAAGACTTTATTATTTTAATCTTTTATTCCATTTCCTCATTTTAATAATCATATTATTATTTGGATTTGAAATTTAAAATCTAATTTTAAATTCCAAATATTAATTAGTAATTCCATTAATTACTAAAAATTAATATCCAAAAATTCAATTAATCAATCTAATTGATTAATTTAATATATTCCTTTATTGACATCTAATCAAATTAGATTTTGTCAATTAATTCTAACTTTTTAGAATTACTATTTGAATTTAACCTTCATTCAAATTTAGGTGTGACCTTTTAGGTTCACAATTAATACTAATAGTGGGTTTACAACTCTTTGTAATTTGAGTTAATCTTATTAACTCTTATTCATGAATTAACTCCTTAATTCAAGAACCCACATATCATGGGAACATCTAGCAAGTAGCATGAATCTAGTATTAAGTGAATAGCGAGTAAACCTATTTCAATTACAAGTCCATACATGTAAAATCCTTTCGACATCTAATTTCCCGATTAAATCTTGGGTATGATTTTGGTCGAAACCCAAATTGATTAAATAACTATGATTCTATTTCATATTTAGTAATTCATGTATGAATCTCTATTCATTCCTGCCTTGGCCAAGGACTTTGAATTACTAACTATGAAACACATAGGAAATTCTCGTATCTTAATACGTGTCGAATCCTTTGTTGGCCACTAACAAACTTCCATACATATTAACATAATACCCAAAATATCCCTTTATACGATTGTGCTAGCAACCAAAAGGATAAATCAAAGTAAAACGTAATATGCACAAAGTTACCATTGTACCTCAAGTCTAAGGATTAGTCATGTACTATTGTAACATGAAAATTCTTATTCGACAGATTATTAACTAAAATAATTCTTCATTAAGAATTTTTCATACGGTCATGTTCAGTGAACTTGTTCTCTAACAAGCACCCACATATATGTACTTGCGTCCCACACTAATGTTGATGGAATGCAACATTCTTGTCAAACAAGCATACATACTATGTACAAGTCTTTTATGGATTATTCGATATCCCTTCTCGAAACATCCATCGACTTGGAACTTTATTTAAGACCACAGCTTTCAAGGTATGTTCCATGATTACCATCTCTATGCGCAACCATACCTTATAACTATATGTGATCTAGGGATTTTTGTTAGAGTAGTATACCCAGCGTTCCAATCGGATTGGACGTATTCTACTTGTAAATACGATCTATTGGAATTATATTGTAAATAAGGCATTACTTTATCTTAAGAGTAAGCATTTATCTTATATTTGCACTTAAGATAAAATCCCTAGATCACTTATGGTTATAAGGTATGGTTGCGCATAGAGATGGTGATCATGGAACATACCTTGAAAGCCGTGATCTTAAATACAGTTCCAAGTCGATGGATGTTTCGAGATGGGATATCGAATAATCCATAAAAGACTTGCACATAGTTTGTATGCTTGTTGGACAAGAATGTTGCATTCCATCAACATTAGCGTAAGACGTAAGTACATTTATGTGGGTGCTTGTTAGAGAACAAGTTCACTGAACATGACCGTATGAAAATTCTTAATGAAGAATTTATTCAGTCGAATAAGAATTTTCATGTTACAATAGTACATGACTAATCCTAAGACTTGAGGCACAATGGTAACTTTGTGCATATTACATTCTACTTTGATTTATCCTTTTGGTAGCTAGCACTATCGTTTAAAGGGATAAGTTGGGTATTATGTTAATATGTATGGAAGTTTGTTAGTGGCCAATAAAGGATTCGACACTTATGAAGATAAGTGAATTTCCTATGTGTTTCATAGTTATTAATCCAAAGTCCTTGGCCAAGGCAGAGATGAATAGTGATTCATAACCGGGTTAATAAACATGAAATAGAATCATAGTTATTAAGTCAATTTGGGTTTCGACAAAATCATACCCAAGACTTAATCGGGAAATTAGATGTCGAAAGGATTTTACATGTATGGAGTTGTAATCGGAATAGGTTTACTCGCTATTCACTTAATACTAGATTCATGCTACTTGCTAGGTGTTACCATGATATGTGGGTTCATAAATTAAAGGGTTAATTCATGAATAAGAGTTAATAAGATTTAACTCAAATTACAAAGTGTTGTAAACCCACTACTAGTATTAAGGTGAACCTAAAAGGTCACACCTATTATGAACAAAGGTAAAGATTGTATTTCTAATGGTTAGAATTAATTGATAAATATCTAATTTGATTAGATATCAATTAAAGGAATATATATTAATCAATAAGATTGATTAATTACATTTTGGATATTACTTTAGTAATTAAGGTAATTACTAAATTAATAAAGTTGAATTTTAAAATAGGATTTTAAATTTCAAAATCCAAAATAATAATAATATGATTATTATAATATTGGGAAAATGATATAATAATAAAGTCTTGAGAAAGATTCTCAAGATTTATTATCCAATTATTATTTATATCTTTAAATATGATTTAAGGATTAAAATAATAAATATGATTATAATAAAATGGTTGTTGATGGTTGTTTGAACCACTTAACATATCTTATTATTTTCAAAGTCAAAAGTTAGTAAATACTATTTAAATAAAATTTGATTTTATTTAAATATTACTAAATGTTGATTATTTTATGCTAAAATGTTTAATATAAATATGTGCAAAATGGTTTTGCATTAAGAGAGAAATTTTGATCCTAAAATTTCTAAGTGTTAGAAAGAAGAAGAAAGTGTTCTTCATAAAATTCAAGAAAGAGTTCTTGAAAATTCCCAAATAAAATTCATAAATATTCCTATACAAGAAAACCGAGTCTTTTCTACTAGCGAAGGAAAGTCGTCGGAACCGGGCTTCATAGGGTGGATACGTTTAGAGGGAAGACACTTGGATTCCTAAAGCGAGTAACCTCAAGTCGTTAAAGTTACAACCGGGAACCGATTCCCTCATCCATCATCAATTGTGAAGGAGTTCAAGACACTCGGTAAATATTTTTACTAGTATTTACTTTATAGTAACAAATCAAAATTTGTATATGATGCATGTTTTAAAGATGACGATCAATTAATTCGCAATTAGTATGTACGGGTGTTGTATTTATATGATAAATACTTACTTTAAAAATTTTAAATTCCGCTGCGTTAAGCTCGTACGGTACTAGCGAACCCAACAGTGGTATCAGAGCCACGGTTATCATCTTTAAAACAGATTTTGATTTGTTAATGTTTATGAGATAAACAAAATAATTAAATGTTTATATGATAAACATATTAATTATGAAAATTTGTTAATGTTTATGAGATAAACAAAATAATTAAATGTTTATATGATAAACATATTAATTATGAAAACAAATTTTTTGCTGTAATCAGGGGGTTAGCGGCGCTAACCTTACCTAGCGCCGCTAAGCCGGGATTAGCGGCGCTAACCCACCTTAGCGCCGCTAAGGTTTGAAAACAGCAAGTAATTTTTCCATTTAGCGCCGCTTTACAGGGGTTAGCGCCGCTAAGCCTGGTTAGCGGCGCTATGATTGGTTAGCGGCGCTAAAGTCGCGAGTCGCGACTTAATTAAAGAAAAAAAAATTATTCATTAGATGAATGATTTAGGGATGATCATGAGCCTCATATTTAATATGATTGAATGTGTGTTTTCATTTTCAATATGATTGAATGAATGAATGGATGTTTAATTATGTTTTTCAATATGATTGAAGAAATGTAATTTATCGAGACCTGCGAGCCTCTTGAGATAAAATTTGTAAAATTTTAAATATTGTATCGTTAGAGATTAGATCTAGGTGGAGACCGTTCGATGCAAAAGGCCCACGCTTGTGTGGGTAATTTTACAAGTTGTAATCTCGAAGGCCTGTGCTTGTACGGGTAGATAGAATAAATGTAATAGAAGTAGTTCTATTATTTGTTTTATCACGTACATAGGCATAGATCCATTTTGGCTCGAATGGATCGAATAGGCAAGGACATGATCATCCCACCATGCATTAGATGTATGTTAGGTTTATTTACGCTTTCGATTCATTAGATGACTTAATCGGTAAATAAACGTAAAGATGGTAATCGATGAGATCAAGGAACCTAAACGGATTAATTTGATTAATTCCATATCAAATCAATAATGGATAAAAATAAGTTGGAACTTATTAATCCAGGCCTTCCATCAAAAGTAGACGACATTAGATGCTACGATGTTTTATCATTGGCCACGAGTCGTGGGATGATTCTATGTCGAAAGCTGTGAACTCTACTAAGTATATTGATATTCGTGAGACGGATTCCTCTTTGTGTTGGCCATGAGTCGTGGGACACTCTGGTGGGCCGTTATCATGAAAGTTTTGATGGGTTTGATTTGACACCGAGTAATATATAT
>BKCP01006993.1:0-108443 GCA_008636005.1 Striga asiatica | reverse complement strand
ATTTTTATCCCTAGGATAAAGGATGCTTCTCCCAAGTCTTTCATGGAAAACTGTTTAGACAACCATGTCCTAGTTGACTGCAACATCCCTACATCATTCCCAATGAGTAGGATGTCATCAACATATAGAACAACAAATGTAACTGCACTCCCACTAACCTTCTTATAAACACATGGTTCATCCGGATTTTTATGAAAATCAAACGTTTTGATCGTTTCATCAAACTGAATGTTCCAACTCCTCGAAGCTTGTTTAAGTCCATAAATAGACCTTTGGAGCTTACAAACCATTTGTTCACTCCCACTGGATATGAAACCCTGCGGTTGTTTCATATAAATGTCTTCCTTAATGTTTCCATTAAAAAAAGCAGTTTTCACATCCATTTGCCATATCTCGTAGTCATAATACGCAGCTATGGCTAGCAATATCCGAATAGATTTAAGCATTGCTACTGGTGAAAAAGTTTCCTCATAATCAACTCCTTGTTTTTTAGTATAACCTTTAGCAACCAGTCTTGCTTTAAAAGTATTTACTTCTCCATCCATACCACGTTTTCGCTTGTAAACCCATTTACAACCAATAGGTACTATACCCTGTGGTGGATCAACCAAGGTCCATACCTTGTTGGAATACATGGAGTCTATTTCGGATTGCATAGCTTCTTGCCATTTATCTGAGTCAATGTCCAACATTGCCTCATCATAACTTATTGGATCATTATCCAAAAGGAGTCCCTCTTCATTGTCTTTTGACAATAGGTATAGCCTTTCAGGCGCCCTAGAAACCCTTTCGGATCTCCGAAGAGGTTGTGTTTCAGATGGTCCAGTCTCTACTGGTATGTTATTTGTGGTACTTTGTGGAATTTCTTGTGGTTCTTCATTAAGTTCTATGACTCCATTATTCTTTGAAAGAAACTCTTCCTCTAAGAATATAGCATTCCTCAAAACAAACACCTTTTGTTCAGAGGGATCATAGAAATAGTATCCAATAGATTCTTTTGGATACCCCACAAATTTACATAAGATGGATCTCATATCCAACTTACCTCCCACTAACTGCTTCACATAAGCATTACAACCCCATACTTTTAAATATTTGTACGAGGGTGTTTTGCCACACCATATCTCATAAGGTGTGCTGGGTACAGCTTTACTCGGCACTCTATTTAAAATATGTGCTGTTGTTTCTAAGGCATAACCCCAGAATGAAAGAGGTAAACTAGTGGAACTCATCATCGATCGAACCATGTCTAACAGTGTTCGATTTTGTCCTTTCTGAAACCCCATTGAGTTGTGGAGTTCCAGGAGGTGTCCACTGTGAGATAATCCCATTATCCCTTAAATAATCAAGAAACTCATTAGTTAAGTATTCACCTCCTCGATCAGATCGAAGAATTTTAATACTACGACCAATTTGTTTCTCCACTTCATTTCTGAATTCTTTGAACTTTTCAAATACTTCAGATTTGTACCTTAATAGGTATACATAACCATACCGTGAATAATCATCAGTAAATGTTATGAAATAGTGATAGTTCCCCATAGCACTAACATTTAGTGGTCCACATACATCTGTATGAATCAAATCCAACAAATTTTTAGCTCGCTCCACTTGTCCAACAAATGGTGATTTTGTCATTTTACCTTTAAGACATGATTCACATGTAGGCAACCTTTCCTCTCCCCTAAGGTTGAGTTTTAGTCCCAATTTGTGAATCCTCTTTTCAGATATATGACCTAATCTAGCATGCCAAATTGTGAATGAACTATAATTATCTAATTTCCTTTTATTTTGTTGAATGGTTAGGATGGGACTTTCTGGTGTAATGGTATATAAACCATTTGTCAAGTTTCCTGAATATATAAAAGTTGTATCTTTGAAAATAGAACATTTTCCATTTTCAATGACAAACTTAAAACCTTCCTTATCCAATATTGGAATAGAAATAATGTTTCTTATAATATCAGGAACATACAAACAATTTGTAAGACAAACTATTACACCATTATTTAAAGCCAGATAAACAGTCCCAATAGCTTTGGCAGCAACTCTTGCTCCATTGCCCATCCTTAGGATTGTTTCTTCACCTTCTAGCTTATTACTTCTTGCCATCATCTGCAAATCATTGCAAATATGTGAGCCACAGCCGGTATCTAATACCCAAGAAGAATCATTAACTGATAATTTAACTTCAACAAAATAAATACCTGAACTCTTCAGGCTTGCAAGATACTCCTTGCAGTTCCTCTTCCAATGCCCAGTTTTACCACAATGATAACATTCGTGATTCGACTGAGGATTAACCTTTTCTTTGTTCTTCCTTTTGTCATTATTTGCCTTCTTGTTGGGTTTATTGGGAACCTTTCCCTTCCCCTTCCTTTTCTTAGACTGAAAAGTCTTCGCTTTGGAAGTGGATCCAACTAGAAGCACCGGCTTATCCTTTTTAATTGTGGATTTAACATACCCACCAACTCATGGAGAGAAGTCTCCATGTTGTACATGTTAAAGTTAACGACAAAGCTATCAAATGACAGTGGCAGAGATTGCAGCAACAAATCCATATAGAGTTCATTATCCATAATGACTCCAAGGGATGAAAGCCTTTCAATGAGAGCTATCATCTTCAGCCCATGATCATGAACTGAAGAGCCCTCAGTCATACGACACCTGAAAAGCTCCTTAGATGTTTGATATCTAATTTGCCGCGTCCTATCACCATACAACTCTTGTAGGTGAAGGAGGATTTCAGAAGCATTATCTAATAATTCATTCTGTCTCTGTAACTCATTTGACATTGATGCTAACATGTAGCATCGAGCTTGGAGATTGTCTTCCCCATGACGTAAATATTCTCCATACTCATCAGCAGTCTGATCCTCTGGTGGAGGAGGAGGGGCTCTGTCCAGTACATATGCCCTTTTCTCAGACTGAAGAACAATTTTTAGGTTCCTTAGCCAATCATTAAAGTTGGGTCCAGTTAATTTGTTTTGTTCGAGGATACTAACGATTGGATTTTTAGCCATTTTAGTAGACAATCTACAAAAACAACAGACGAAGCAGAAAATAATTAGACTATGGAATTCATATTCATTTAATATTAGGTCTTTAAATATTAAATGTCTCCCACTAATTTAATTAAAACCCTTTTTAATTATGAAAATCTAATTTTCATAGTGGACTTGAAGTCCAATAAAAATATTCCATATCCCAATTTTATGAGTACGCATGGAACATTTATATCGGTAGTCAACTTTTGACAATTGTATCCCTATACAACCTTCAAGATATTTTGTCTCACCTTTCCTTATATACCTCAATTTTATGACCGTATATATTACTCGGTGTCAAATCAAACCCATCAAAACTTTCATGATAATGGCCCACCAGAGGGTCCCACGACTCATGGTAAACACAAAGAGGAATCCATCTCACGAGTATCAATATACTTAGTAGAGTTCACAGCTTTCGACACAGAACCACCCCACAACTCATGGTCAGTGATAAAGTATCATAGCATCTCATGTCGTCTACTTTTGATGGAAGGCCTGGATTAATAAGTCCCAGCTTATTTTTATCCATTATTGATTTGATATGGAATTAATCAAATTAATCCTTTTTGGGTTCCTTGATCTCATCGATTACCATCTTTATGTTTATTTACTGGTTTCAGTCATCTAATGAAACGAAAGCGTAAATAAACCTAACATACATCTAATGCATGGTGGGATGATCATGTCCTTGCCTATTCGATCCATTCGAGCCAAAATGGATCTATGCCTATGTACGTGATAAAACAAATAATAGAACTACTTCTATTACATTTATTCTATCTACCCGTACAAGCACAGGCCTTCGAGATTATAACTTGTAAAATTACCCACACAAGCGTGGGCCTTTTGCATCGAACGGTCTCCACCTAGATCTAATCTCTAACGATACAAAATTTAAAATTTTTACAAATTTCATCTCAAGAGACTCGCAGGTCTCGATAAATTACATTTCTTCAATCATATTGAAAAACATAATTAAACATCCATTCATTCATTCAATCATATTGAATAATAAAACATCCATTCAATCATATTGAAATAAAAGGCTCATGATCATCCCTATGTTAAATCATTCATCAAATGAATTAAAACATAAAAAAAAAATTTATTATGTCACACGACTCGTGTGATCATATCACACGACTCGTGTGTCACCCACACGACTCGTGTGATCCAATCACACGACTCGTGTAGAAAAGCCGTAAGGAGCATAAAATTTTACCTCACCTCACACGACTCGTGTGGCTCAATACACGGGTCGTGTGAGCCCACACGACTCGTGTGACTATATCACACGACTCGTGTGTACCTGCTTTCATACAAAATCAAATATTTTGATGAACCACACGACCCGTGTGACTCTTCACACGACTCGTGTGGCTCCACACGACTCGTGTGACACCTTCACACGACTCGTGTGGAGAAAAAATCAAATTTTATTTTAATAATTAATATGTTTATCTCATAAACATTTAATTATTATGTTTATCTTATAAACATTAACAAATCAAAATCTGTTTTAAAGATGATAACCGTGGCTCTGATACCACTGTTGGGTTCGCCTGTACTGTACGAGCTATATGCAGCGGAATTTAAAATTTTTCAAAACAAGTATTTAACCTTTAAATACTTTACTCGTACATACATATGGCAAATTAACAGATCTTCATCTTTAATAACATGTAATAATACATATTTTGATTTGTAATAAGTAAATTCTAAATTTACCTTAGTCTTGAACTTCTTCAAAATTGTCGATGGATGAGGGAATCGATTCCCGGTTTGGTAACAGCAACACTTTGTGTTTACTCGCTTAGGAATCCAATTGTCTTCCCTCTAAACGTATCCACCTTTTGAAATCCGGTTCCGATAACCTCTTTCTTCGCTAGTAGAAAAGTATCGGTTTTATTTAATAGAATGGAATATATTTATGAGGATTTTTTACAAGAACTCTTTCTTGTAATTTGAAGATTTTGAAGAACACTTCTTCTTTTCTCTCTTTTTCAACTCTTTGAAAAATTAAGATCAAATCTTAATATCAAATCTTATCTTAAGATTAAGTTTAAAACTCCTTTTAAACTTAACTTAAATATCAATATATTTATGATAAGATTTACAAGAACTCTTTCTTGTATTTTGAGAGATTATTCAACACTTGAATTTTCTTCTTAAGAACTTAGAACATTTCTTAGTTCTCTCTTTTTCAACTCTTTGAAAACTTATATGGAATTCATTAAAATCAAATCTCAAGATTAAAATGAACATCAAGTATGTCCATATTTATACTAAACATTTTAGTATAAAATAATAATATTGGGTAGAATATTTTCATAAAATATAAAAAGTCTTCAAGAATATTTTCATAAAATATTAAGTCTTGAATAAGACTATTCCCCACCCAATATTCAATTAATAAGAATAAGATTAATTATGTTAAGTAGTTAGCATCTCATAACCACCATAATTAATTTATTCTTATTAATATTTAATCTTTAATCATATTAAAGATATATCATAAAATAATAATTCTTGAAAGCATCTTTCAAGCCTTTATTATTTTAATCTTTTATTCCATTTCCTCATTTTAATAATCATATTATTATTTGGATTTGAAATTTAAAATCTAATTTTAAATTCCAAATATTAATTAGTAATTCTATTAATTACTAAATTAATATCTAAAAATTCAATTAATCAATCTAATTGATTAATTTAATATATTCCTTTATTGACATCTATTCAAATTAGATTTTGTCAATTAATTCTAACTCTTTAGAATTACTATTTGAATTTAACCTTCATTCAAATTTAGGTGTGACCTTTTAGGTTCACAATTAATACTAGTACTGGGTTTACAACTCTTTGTAATTTGAGTTAATCTTATTAACTCTTATTCATGAATTAACTCCTTAATTCAAGAACCCACATATCATGGGAACATCTAGCAAGTAGCATGAATCTAGTATTAAGTGAATAGCGAGTAAACCTATTTCAATTACAAGTCCATACATGTAAAATCCTTTCGACATCTAATATCCCGATTAAATCTTGGGTATGATTTTAGTCGAAACCCAAATTGATTTAATAACTATGATTCTATTTCATATTTAGTAATTCATGTATGAATCTCTATTCATTCCTGCCTTGGCCAAGGACTTTGAATTACTAACTATGAAACACATAGGAAATTCTCGTATCTTCATACGTGTCGAATCCTTTGTTGGCCACTAACAAACTTCCATATATATTAACATAATACCCAAAATATCCCTTTATACGATTGTGCTAGCAACCAAAAGGATAAATCAAAGTAAAACGTAATATGCACAAAGTTACCATTGTGCCTCAAGTCTAAGGATTAGTCATGTACTATTGTAACATGAAAATTCTTATTCGACAGATTATTAACTAAAATAATTCTTCATTAAGAATTTTTCATACGGTCATGTTCAGTGAACTTGTTCTCTAACAAGCACCCACATATATGTACTTGCGTACCACGCTAATGTTGATGGAATGCAACATTCTTGTCAAACAAGCATACATACTATGTACAAGTCTTTTATGGATTATTCGATATCCCTTCTCGAAACATCCATCGACTTGGAACTTTATTTAAGACCACAGCTTTCAAGGTATGTTCCATGATTACCATCTCTATGCGCAACCATACCTTATAACTATATGTGATCTAGGGATTTTATCTTAAGTGCAAATATAAGATAAATGCTTACTCTTAAGATAAAGTAATGCCTTTTTAATTAATATAATTCCAATAGATTGTATTTATAAGTAGAATACGTCCAATCCAATTGTAACGCCGGGTACCCTACTCTAACAGAGCAGGCCGCAGAGCAGCCAGGTACCATGTCTGACATGTTATCATTGTTCCATACTCCAGTCTTTGCTTTATTCGATACCGGGGCGACACATTCATTCGTCTCGGCCAAGTGCTTATCTGCCTTAGGGGCCCAGGGAGTGAGTATTGTCGACCCTCTCGAGATCAGTCTCGCATCGGGAAGGAAGATAGTTGCGAGTTCCCTGGCCAAGAACCTTAGCATCGATATCGAAGGCCGAACTCTAGTCGTAGACGCGTTTGTGATTGATGAATGACTTCGATTTGATTCTTGGCATGGATTGGTTGACGAGATACATCCGTTGTCGCGACTGGGAGGTGACGCTACATTTATCCGAGGGAGACTGCATCACGTTCTTCGGGACGAAGTCTCGAACTCTACCGCACGTTATTTCCATGGCGAAAATGACGAAGTACATGCAGAGAGATGATTGTCAGGGATTTCTTATCAACATTGTTGAGGAATCTTCGGAGAAGCTGTCTCCCGGAGATATACCCATTGTTTGTGAGTTTGTGGATGTTTTTCCCGATCAGCTCCCGGGAGGACCACCTAACCGCCAGGTGGAGTTCACTATCGACTTGGTCCCCGGAGCGGGACCAGTGTCGAAAGCGCCGTATCGCATGGCGCCGAAAGAGCTTCAAGAGTTGAAGGCTCAGATTCAGGAGCTGTTGAGTCTCAGTTTCATCCGACCGAGCATTTCACTTTGGGGAGTGCCTGTCGTCTTTGTCAAGAAGAAGGATGGGTCTATGCATATGTGCATCGACTACCGGGATCTGAACCGGTTGACAGTGAAGAACAAGTATCCGCTTCCCAGAATTGAGGATTTATTCGATCAGCTGAGGGGAGCCAGTGTATTTTCCAAGATCGATCTCCGCTCTGGTTACCATCAACTGAAGATCAGAGAGGCCGACGTGGCCAAAACCGCATTCCGAACTCGATACGGTCACTATGAGTTCGTTGTGATGCCGTTTGGGTTGAGCAATGCGCCAACGGTATTCATGGATCTCATGAACCGTGTCTTCCATCCATTCCTGGACCAGTTTGTCATCGTCTTCATTGATGACATTTTGGTCTATTCCAATAGCTCAGAGCAGCATGAAGAGCACTTGAGGACCGTTTTGGAGACTCTTAGGCGTGAGAAGTTGTACGCTAAGTTCTCGAAGTGCAAATTTTGGCTCGATCGAGTGGCTTTTCTAGGCCACATCGTCACATCCAGAGGGATTGAGGTAGACCTGAGCAATATAGAAGCAGTTCGAAACTGGTTGACACCAAGAAATGCCACCAAAGTTCAAAGTTTTCTCAGTTTGGCAGACTATTATTGTCGATTCATCAAGGGGTTTTCGAAGATTGCCCTACCCTTGTCCCGCTTGACGAGGAAATCGGTGAAGTTTGAGTGGGATAGTCGTTGTGAGTCGAGCTTCCAAGAGCTCAAAGATAGGCTTACGGCGGCACCCGTGTTGACTTTTCTGGACCCCACACAGGGTTTCACTATCTATAGTGACGAATCGAAGCAGGGTCTAGGCTGTGTTTTGATGCAAGACGGCAGGGTTGTGGCTTATGCTTCCCGTCAGCTAATGCCGCACGATGTGAACTACCCGACTCACGATCTTGAGTTGGCAGCAGTGGTTCACGCCCTGAAGATTTGGAGGCACTATCTGTATGGAGGCCACTGCGAGATTTATACAGATCACAAGAGCTTACAGTATATCTTCACTCAGAAGGAGCTCAACATGCACCAACGACGATGGGACTGTAACATTAACTATCATCCGGGCAAGGCGAACGCTGTTGCCGACGCCCTCAGCCGTAAGGAAAGCGGCGCACCGACTTGTATGATCACTCAGTAGCGTCATCTTATTCGAGAGTTTGCGCAGATGCAGTTAGAGGTCGTCGAATCACCTCTTAAGTTGCCAGACGTGGGAGGTATTCGAGTGATGAGGATGTGGCCCATGCTTAGAGACAGGATCCGGCGGGATCAAGCCTTTGACGAGTTTGTTCACTCGATGGGAGCGAAGATTCATGTCAGAGGAGTTGAGGGTCTTTACCGAGGCACAGATGGTGCCTTGGAGTACAAGGGAAGGATCGTTGTGCCAAATGTCGAGGCCCTGAAGAAGGAGATCTTGACAGAGGCGTATAGTGCTCCATACTTGGCGCACCCCGGTAGCACCAAGATGTATCACGACCTGAAAAGGTCATTTTGGTGGAAGGGGATGAAGCGAGATGTCGCTGAGTTTGTTGAGAAGTGTTTGATTTGCCAGCAAGTGAAGGCTGAGCACAAGGTTCCACCGGGTCTCTTACAGCCTTTAGAGATCCCGCAGTGGAAGCGGGAGAAGCTGACCATGGACTTTGTCACGGGATTACCGATGTCGGCCAAGTGCCACGATGCGGTATGGGTAGTAGTGGATCGACTGACGAAGTCGGCCCACTTTATGCCTGTCAGGATGGACATGTCCATGGAGCAGTTAGCCGAGACGTATCTCCAGGGAATCGTTCGACTTCACGGCATTCCTGCCGAGATTACATCAGATAGAGATCCCCGGTTTACTGGCCATTTTTGGGAGAGTCTGAACGAGTCCATGGGGACGAAGTTGAAGTTTAGCTCCACTTATCATCCACAGACCGACGGTCAGTGGGAACGAACCATTCAGACGCTTGAGGACATGCTCCGAGCTTGTGTCCTAGAGCATGGTGGTTCGTGGGAATAGTTGATACCCATTGTGGAGTTTGCCCATAACAACAGCTATCACTCGTCGATCAAGATGGCGTCGTTCGAAGCTTTATACGGTCGCAAGTGCCGCTCACCCCTTTATTGGGATGAAGTCGGCGAGAAACAGGTTCTCGGTCCCAAGTTGATCGAGGACAAGGTACAGAAGGTTGTCGAGATCTGAGCGAGGTTGAGAGAGGCCCAGAGCCGACAGAAGGCTTACGCTAACAAGCGTAGAAGGGAGCTTGAGTTTGAGCAGGGAGACAAGGTATTCCCGAAGGTCACGCCGATGAAGGGCGTTGTTCGATTCGGGAAGAGGGGGAAGCTGTAGCCCCGCTTCATAGGGCCATTTGATATTCTCGAACGAGTTGGCGTAACAGCCTACCTTCTAGCGTTACCCCCAGAGCTCTCGGGTGTACACAACGTCTTCCATGTGTCGATGTTGAGAAAGTACGTGTACGACCCGAGCCACGTAGTGAACTTTGACGGCCTAGAGGTCGGGCAGAACCTGACGTATTATGAGCAGCCAGTAGCAGTTCTAGACCGAAAGGTCCGTCGGCTGAGGAACAGAGATATAGAGCTAGTCAAAGTTTGCTGGAGTCGCCACGACGAGTCGGAAGCCACTTGGGAGAGAGAGGCCGAGATCAGAGCTCGTTATCTAGATTTCGAGTTTTGAGATTTTTCAGTTTGTATATATATGTACTTTTCTTTTATGTTATGTTTTGATGTATATAATTTTGTAATAGGAGTTCTGGCCTAGCACCTTAGTTTTGTATTTCCGAGGACGGGAATATTTTAAGGAGGATAGGTTGTAGCGCCCCAAATCAGAAATATTATTAAGAACAATTTCACTGCTCGACTATAAGTCATATCCGTAATTTTCAGAAATTTCGAGTTATATTTCGTATGCTAAATACTCTATTTATTTCCTAAGTTTGATAAATCACTCTTTGGGAAAATTCTATTTCATGTTTAAGTCAAGATCAATCCATTAATTTAAGTTGTTAAATTATAGCTAATCGACTCGAGAATTTATTTAGTAACCCTAGTTTTGGTTCCGAGTCATTTCTCTAGTCGTTTTCGAGCATAGCCAAAGTCTTGGTATTTTTATACTTAGATTAATTTCTAAGTGTATTAGAATATCAAAGTCAAGTCTTGAACATTTAAATCGAGCCTACCCCATGCTCGAGCCACTCGTGCCGAGTGCTTGCGCTGCCGCGCATGCACTACCACCCGAGCCAAGACCGAGTACGTTGCGACCAACCCTTCTTCTATCTTATGGATTAAACCGTGCATGCACATTAGAGAGTGCATTAGAGAAATTTTAAGCCTAAGTCATGCCCAAGAGTCATTAGCACAAGCCAAAGACATCATTATCAATTCTTTATGCCTAATTAAGTTAGTATGGGCCTGCAATATTATAATACATGGTGTAAGACCATGTTTCCCACTATCCTTATGCTTGTATCGGACCAAAATCAGTCCCATTCAGCTCCAATAACTCGTGCAATAGCCCTTGGTGCTCCACCATGTCATGCCCTGCATTGGAAATGAGTACATTAGCTTTTGTTCCACACTTTATCTCCATGTTGTGCCTAATTTCTAATGCCATTTGAGGTATTTATAAGCCCTCACTTCATCAGCTATGACCCTCATTTGATGCCTCAGCATTTGCTTAGTATAATTGAGAGAAATTTCGTCCAAGTCCCTCCCATTAAGATAAAATTTGAGAGGGAAAATTTAAGAACACACAAAATTTCGAGTCCACACTAGTGTTTATTTTAAAATTCTAGCCATCAACTCTTGCTACCAACAATATTATATCACTCTTACCCCATTATACACTTCCCATGGAAGTGTTTTGAGGCATTAAACTCAAGAAAATTCGAAGAGAACAAGTCACAAAGCCGCAGCAACAAGAACCAAGCAAAAGCCGAGCACACCGAGCTTCCTTTGCATTTTTGAGAAGTTTTCAAGGTTAGTTTGCCAAATTCTTTTTAATACCTATTATTCATGATATGAGGATGAGAATGATGTGTTTTGATGACTTATAGGTTCAGTTTTTGAGTAGTTATAAGCATGCAAAATGTTAAAGCTGTTTCAGCTCACCCGCATGTTGTTTATGTGATGTTTGCTTGAATTTTTAAATGTGCTATGACAAACCTGTTATTGTGCGACTTACATATCTATTGTTTTTGGAAGAGAGGAGTTCATTGGATCAAGAATTGGGTCAATTGGCTTAGTATAACTCGAGTTCTTGATTTTTAAAGTTAAACATGCAAGATGAACTTTACATGCGCGAATTTCAGTTGCGACTTCAAACGCGTAGAACTCGAGTTATACTCAGTATAAAATTATAAAATTTTATAAACCTGTTTATGTGTTAGTTGACAGCCTCCATACCAAATTTCATGATTTTATCTTAGAAAATGAACGAGTTATAATTTTTAGATCGCATGCGTGTCAAACTAATTTTATGTGCAAGAGTACTCTGTCCACATGCAAGCTATGAATGCGAAACTTTTATTTAAAATCCTCTTATGAGTGGTGAACATTATGCCCGAGTTTTAGATTAAAATATTGATCATGTGATTTTACAAAATTGTTTCAATATGCACATGTATATAACTGAACTTCATGTTATGCTTAAGTCATGAGTTTAATAAGAAAATGAAGTCCTATTGACATGAAATTTGGACAGAAAGTACATGTCTATATCTACTATTTAACTGCCAAGTTTCGTGATTTTTGGAGACTTGTGTGAATTTTAAAAATTCATGAGGTTAAGAGCTCAATTATGTTCGGTTTAAATTTTAGATAAATGTAAAATCTGGATTTAATTGAGCTTCATGAGTAGACATGGCTTAGTATAAGTTAAGTGGCCGTAGAGGGTCACCTTCTCGCCTTGACCAGCAAGCAGCCAGTGCCGCACGGTCAGCGTGCGCGCGTGCCGCCCGGACCGAGCCTAGGTCACCAGTCGAACTCGAGCCGGTTAGGTAAGCGGACCCAGTTCGACTAAGTTAGACTGGCTGGTTCAAACCAAATTAAGATAGACTGATAAATTCAGTTTCCAGGATTCAGTCAGACTGTATCCAGAAACGCTAGATCAGTCCAGTCGAGCAGAAGAGCAAGTCTAGTTTACTTGTTTACGTGATCTTATTTGTTTTATCTGTTTTGTAATGTATGCACGTAATTATTTATCTGTAATCTGCCTTATCTGTCTGCCTGCTTGTCTGTTATAATACAAAATGATCATTTCAGATTAAGCTTAGCAGTCAAGCAAAATACTTAGATTATTTTGCTTGTATACGTTTGGTAGCTTGAGGAGAGTCGAGCCTCCGACAGCTACCCAGATTTTCCAGCACTTACGCAGTCCTTTTCAGCAAAACAGGTGGGGGTCATGTACTGGATCCAACATCATGTATAATATATGTACCATGGCAGAGGTATGTTCGAGACAGTTAGATCTCTAGGTGGAGGCCGAGGGGCTTAATATCGCATCTGGTGACCGGTGGAGGCCAATGGCCTTAATATCCCATCGGGGTGTGCACACGAGCGGCCGACCTAAGGGCCAAGGGTCTTTTGACCACAAGAAAGCAACAAAAAGAAAAGTTTACAGTTTAAGCTCTTATATATTTATGTTAATGACACGTTATTATAAATGTTGTTTTATTCAGTACTAGTCGTTGCGGAGCATAGTGGTTTGCTCACGCTCCCATTGTGTTTTTCAGGAGACGGAGTCGAGCGTGCCGGATGAGCACAAACGTGGCAAAGCGTGATCATGAGAGTCTTGGACATTTTTACGCACATTTTATGTCCCAGTATTTATGATCATGTATTATTCGGATATGTATGCATGTATTTTCTGTATTTCAGATGCTTCCGCTAGCAGATTAGACAGTGCGAGACAGTTCAGACATTGCATGTTTAATTCCATTATCCGTAGCGGATAGTTTGGTTGTGTGTTTTATATATGTCTGTGACCAAGTTAAGTAAGTTTTTTTTATCTGTGACATCCCGCAACAAGTTAGTATTTCCGAAAACCAAGTTCGCACGAACTTTCGAAAATAAACGCAAAAATTTTACTCTGATTTTTCAAAGCTAGTAAGGCGCGGTGTGACAAATTCCCTTGAAGACTCCGACGTCGATGCGGAGCTTGTCGACGAGACTCTCCGGGGTGATACCCGTGGGCGAGAGCGGGTTCCTATGGGTCGTGAGGATTCCGAGACCGATGCTGCGGTCGAAGCCACGACCACGGCTCCGCTTGGGTGTTGGTGCCGCCCTACGCGTGTCTGGCCATCCGTTGCGTCGACAGCTACCTGGACGACCGCGTCGGTCCTAGGGGATGTCGACTCGCCCAATTGTGGGGAAAGGCTTGCTTTGGCCCGGGGGTCAGAATTTTTGCTCCTTATGCGGGTGAACGCATTCATTATCCCCCGCCGGGCAGTATCGGCATGTACCGCGCGAGCATCCTGCTCGGCCTCCGGTTCCCATTGTCAGGGGTTCTGAATGACGTCCGTAGCGACCTTGACATCGACATCAGTCAACTCGTGCCGACAGTTTTTGCCCGGTTGGTCAGTCTCATCGTTTTGTTCCGTCAGCAAGGCTGGGCTGACCCGACCAACAACGACGTAAAAGCCCTGTTCGTCTTCAGGAAATCTGGGGAAACCGGCAACTACTATAGCTCAGCTTCCCCTGGTGTGGACAAATCCTTGATCTACAAAGTCCCCGAGTTGCTGCACGACTACATGCCGGAGTGGTTCTAGGTCGGTGGCGAGTGGAAAACCCTCGACGCAGCCCGACACCCATCTACTCAGTTCATCTCCGGCAAATGTGAGTTACATCTTTTCATTCACTTCTTCCCTTCTGATTAGGTGTTTTCTGTGCTAACAGGTCGGCATTTGCATTTCAGTCCACAATCCGCGCGTTGAACCAAGTGAAGATCTGGTCAAGAAGGTCGAGACCTTATTGGGACTTGCGGACGGGAAACGATACTACAAGGACCTCGTTGCGGAGGAAAGTCTGATCCAGCACGGCCTTTGCCCCGAGTACAACAGCAAGTATTTCGAGCCCGGTACAGTCCGCTTCCTTTGGTCTCCTCGGACTCTTTCTTTTAATGTGCTGGCTCTTGTCTTATCTTTTGTTTTCTTTGGGCAGCGTACTATCCTCTCCTGCGTGAGTGTGGATTCAGTTCGGACAAGGAAGCGAACAAGCACGCACGCGCTCACCCGAACTCGTTGACAGAACGGAAAATGGCTAGCCGTATGGATTTTCTGATGAAGCAGGGCAAAAAGAAAGCTTCGGGTTTAAGCTCGACGGGGATTTTGGGTCCCGCGCCCCCCAACACAGCTACCGGGGTCGTCCCACCTCGGGAAGCCGAGGTGATCGCTGGTTCCGGGCTAGTGGCCGTGGTGGTCGGACAAGTGCTCGTGAGACCGGCGCCAGCCCGCGGCCGAGGTACTGCCGGCCAGGGTGTCGCCACGCGACAGAGAAAACGCCAGCTCCTCGCGGATGAGCTGGAGGACTCCGGGGAGGAGGCGGACGCTAGGACGCAGGATGTGGCTCTGCCGTCTCCGAAGAGGAGTAAGACGGCCGAGGTTGATAAAACTGCTCTAGCGGGCGAATCGTCGGCCTTTGTCCATCAGGTCGAGTCCTCCACATACATACCCTTGAACCCGCGTCGGAAGGCCTCCCTTGCGAAGAGTTTGTGCCGATTTCCCGACCAGTGGTTTATCGATTCGAGATCGACGGTCCCGTTTGACTTGCCCAATCCCTACCACTTGCCTGGGCAGGTGATGTCGGCGGCGCGGACCGTCATGACGTCGTGGACCCCAACAGCCGAGACCGTCGTCCCCATGCTTTCTCTGCTGCAACTTGCTCAGCATGCCATGGCGACCATGGGCCGGGCCATGGTCGAGCTGGTTCACGTCAAGGAGAGGGCGCAGAGGGATGGCGCCGCCCTGCACAAGATCGAAGAGAACCACGCGATCTGCGAGGTCCGAATCAATGAGCTTAAGGACGAGACCGGAAGGGTGAAGATGTTAGAGAACCAGCTTGTCCTTCAGCAGGGGGTGACAGTTAAAGCTGAGGAGGCTGCTGCCAAGGTCGCGGAGGATCTGACCCGCTCAATGGAGGTACGAGATGCCAGGATCGCCGAGCTACAGAAGGCCCTGGCTGCCAGCGAGGGGAGGAGGATGGCCGAGGTAGCCGCCACCGAGGAGGCCCATAGGGCCGACCTGGCCGCAGCTTCCAAGAACCACTCGGAGGAGTTGGACCGTATCCGCCGAGAGCACGCCGAGGTGGTCGCACAACTCGAGGACTTGGGGAAGAGGATGTCCTCTCAGGTCTGTCTCCTGAAGGAAGCTGCGAAGCAGATCGATGGCGAGCCCATCACTTTGCCCCCTCCTCTGACTTTCGCTGAGGTCCAGGTCCAGTACTTTGAGGAGATGAAACAGAGTATGGATATGTCAGCGGCATTCAACCTTTATTGGTTGTTTCAGCGGGTTGACGCCGGGGTGCTCTCCCTCGAAGATTTTCGGACGATTCTTAGCGAGAAGGCGGCGCGGCACGGCATGGATTTCGGGGGAATAGTGTGCGACATCGATGAATATGAAGCCGCGGTGGTTCGCAGGCTTCGGGGTTGGGCCGACGACATCATCGCTGACTTTCAGAAAATTGGATCCGTCCCCTCAGCGGAGACGTGGCGACTGGCCCTTGGGGAGTCGCTTCCTGAATATGAACCGTTCGGAGCCGATACCGACCCCGACCCAGGCTTCCAGCCGAGACGTGGTGCCGTCCTGACCGTTGTGGCTGAGATGGAGGAAGCTGAAGCGGCGGCAAAGGCGATGGCAGACGCCGAGGTGGGGGTCGGCACCTTGGGAGTCAAAGAGGCGATGGCAGACACCGAGGTTGCTCCCGAAGGCTCCGAGCTTGTCTCCTAGATCCCTCTTTTTATTGCTTGCTTTTGCCGGCCTGTGTGCCATAGTGCTGACCGCATGTGGTCTTTTCGAAAACAATTTGCTTGTGCCGATTTGGCATTTTATGTTATGAATATCTTTTAACTTGTTTTGAACAAATGAATGATATTTTTGTTAATGCCAAATGGGTCTTTGTGCTTCTTTACTCATCCATATCGGCGAATTCTTTTTAATTAGTTTGCCAAACTTCAAGTTTGGTCAAGGTGTCAGGCTCCTTGGTCGAGGTCGGCACTTGTTATTCACTTGGCCGAGCCTCATGATCGGGCTCGGCACTCATTATTTACTTGGCCGAGCCACATGATCGGGCTCGACACTTATTATTTACTCGACGCATCACCTGTCCAATTTACCTGTTGAATCGGGCGATGGTTTGGCCTTGTTGAGCTCGACGTTTGAGCTCGTCATTCATTTCATATGTTGACGACTATGGCCTTACCGGGCTACTTTGCTGAGCCCGGCTCGTGCCGGCCAGGCCATCGTACTGACCCGACCTGCACATAATTACGTGGCAGCTTACCGACCGGTCTCGCGTTCGGACTCGGTGGTATTATTTGTCTGGCCTGGCTTCCTTGTTGAGCCCGGCTAGTGCCGGTCGGGTCATCGTACTGATCCCAGTCGACACTTGGTTTCTTACATTAATTACGCCGCTTCTACTCGATCTATACTTACTAAAAATAAATGCAAACAAATGAAAATTACATATTTTTACAAGATTCGTCAATTTTCTTACAAAGTAAGTCATTACAAAAGACCGTCCTGAATCTATTTGTAAAATTTTTTCAGAAACGCCGAGTTCCACGGGTATTGGTGGGGGGTGCCGTCCATGTGTTCAAGACGGTAGGCCCCGTGTGGGAGGACCTCGCTGATTTTGTAGGGCCCTTCCCACTTTGGCTTGAGGGGTCCGGGATCAGGTCCCGTCATCCTTTTTAGTACCAGGTCACCGACCTGGTAAGAGCGTAGTTTGACTTAGGAATTGATGTATCTCTCACTCCGCCTCTTGTACGCTGCATTTCTGAGCTCGGCTTGCGACCGGTGCTCGTCTATTAGGTCAAGGTTTGCTCTCAGCAACTCAGAATTGGATTCTTCCTCAAAATTGGTTACTCGAAAAGTCGGGGCGCCGAGCTCGACGGGTATCATTGCCTCGATCCCGTACGCCAGAGAGAACGGTGTTTCTCCGGTGGATGATCTGGCTGTGGTGCGGTACGACCAGAGCACGTTTGGGAGTTCTTTTGGCCAGGTCCCTTTAGCGGCTTCAAGTCGGACCTTGAGCCCTTGTTTGATTATCTTATTTATAGCTTCCACCTGGCTGTTGGATTGAGGATGGTAGGGTGTCGAGAAGAAATGCTTGATGCCGTGTTCTTCACAAAATGCTTCCAACTTCTTCCCTTCAAATTGTTTTCCGTTGTCAGTGATTATCGAGTTCGGTACTTCGAAATGACATATGATGGACTTTCATAGGAAATCAATCATTTTCTGCTCGGTGATGGTGGCGAGTGGCTCGGCATCTGCCCACTTCGTGAAGTAGTCCACGACGACGACCACGTACTTCACTCCGTCTTTTCCCGTAGGTAGGGGGCCGATCAAGTCGACACCCCACTTGGCGAACGGCCATGGACTAAAGATTGACTTCAGGGGCTGGGAAGGTTGGATGATGTTAGGCGCGAAAGTTTGGCATTTTGCGCATTTCCGGGCCGTGTTCAAGGCGTTCTTCTTCAGGTTAGGCCAGTAATAACCTTGCCTGAGGATTTTATGGGCGAGGGCGTACCCGCCGGAGTGGTTTCCGCAGACGTCCTCGTGAATCTCTTTAAGAATGTACTCGACGCCTTTCTCGTCTATGCATTTGAGCAAGGGTGTCGAGTATCCCCTCTTGAATAGTTAACCGTCCACGATCGTAAACCGAGCTACCCGGGTACGGAGCTGCCTGGCCTCTTTTGGGTCAGACGGAAATGCACCGGTCTCGAGATACGACCGGATCGGGACCATCCAGCTCGGTTCCTCGTCTTCAGCGACCTGACCGGCACTCAAAATGGAGGTACCGAGCATTGACGGTTGTTCCTTGTGGCCGACTTAGACGTATTCAACGCTTTCCACCCCGACACTTGAGGCAAGACGGGCGAAGGCGTCGGCCTACACGTTCTCTGTTCGGGGAATGTGTTCTATTCGGGTCCGAGTTCTAGCCAACTTTTTCTTCACCATTCCCAGATAGGGAGCCAGCCTTGGTTCTTTCACCTCGAATTCCTCGGAGATTTGTTTGACCATAAATATTGAGTTGGAATATATGATGATGTCGGTCAGGCTCATGGCTTCAGCCAAGGCGAGCCCGGATAGCAATGACTCATACTCAGCCTTGTTGTTGGTCGCCGGGAAGAGGTACTGGATCGAATGACAGAAGAGTTTCTTTTGGGGATTCACGAGGATGACCCCTCCTCCTGCTCAACGGGTAGTGGAGGACACATCCACGTACGTCACCCAAAGCTCCTCGCCCTTCGCTTCCTCGACTCCCGGCGTGAATTCGCTATGAAGTCCGAGAGTACCTGTCCCTTCATTGCTATTCGGGGTCGGTAATGGATATCGTGTTGTCCCAACTCTACCGCCCATTTCACCATCCGACCAGACGTGTCAGGTCGGTGTAGGATTTGTCTAAGTGGGTAGGCCGTGAGGACAGTGATCGAGTACTCCAAGAAGTACGGTCTCAACTTCCGAGCTGCGGTCACTAAGGCGAAAGCAAGTTTTTCCATGGGCGGGTATCGTAGCTCGGCATCATGAAGTGCCTTGCTTACATAGTAGACCGGGTGTTGGCATGAGTCTTCTACCCGAATCAGGGCGGCACTTACAGCCACGTCGGACACCCCCAGGTATAGATAGAGCATCTCACCCAGGCGAGTCTTTTGCATCATTGGGGCCCGGCTGAGGGTCTCCTTGATGGCCTCTAATGCTCTTTGGCAGTCGGGAGTCCATTCAAACATGTGGTTTTTCTTGATGGCATCCAAAAAATGTAATATCCCTTTCAGTTATCTCAGTTATTATGAGTAATTGTTCCAAGAAATAAGTGATTTCGAGTCCAAGATAGTAAGTTATCGGACCGAAATTAAGAATTTTCAAGGAACAAGTCACACGAGTCGTGTGAAGAGACACACGAGTCGTGTGAAGCCACACGAGTCGTGTGGAGAGGCACACGAGTCGTGTGGGATGGAGACGTGATGAAAGTTAGCCTCGGGATTTTGACACGAGTCGTGTGATGAGCCACACGAGTCGTGTGAAGCTACACGAGTCGTGTGATATAGTACACGAGTCGTGTGAGAAGATGAATGATTAAGAGCAAAAGTGTCGGCAAGCCACACGAGTCGTGTGGCAAGGCACACGAGTCGTGTGAGGCCACACGAGTCGTGTGACTCCCCCACACGAGTCGTGTTGCCGACAGTCCAATTGGATTATTGAGAATTCGATTGTGACTTTAACCAAAGGCCATTTTTGATGTTTAAATATGCTTTGGATGGATGAATAAGTAAATCATAAGATATTTTAAAGATTATTTAAGTTTATAAGTTAAATTTTATATTATGATCATTTAATCACTCTATTTGGATGTTTCTCCAATTTGTGCCTATAAATAGAGGCTTAAACCTCAGAGTTTTTACACCAAAATAATTACTAAAGTCATATGAGTTTGTGAGAGAGAGTGAGAAGGAGTAATCTTTGGAGAAGTAAGGACATTAGAGTGAAGAATCAAGTTTTTAACTTCACCTAGAAGGAGGTAATTTACTTATCTTAATGTTTCATATTTGAGTTCATGCTTTTATGATAAGTTTACATGTTTATGAGTATGTATATCATGATGTAGAAGTTGGAGTTTATAATTGATAAAATGAGTTAAAGATGTTAAAGATCAATTATGTGATATATGTGCTTAATGAAATGAGATGTTGATTTGCATGAGATTTTCATGAAGATATGAATATGCTGGAAAAGTATGATTTAAATGAATAATTCTTGTGTAAAAGAGGAGTACATGAGATCAAGAATTTAGTGATTTGGCATAGTATAACTTAAGTTATGAATTTTTGAAGATGAACATGTAAGATGAAGTTTATGTTCACTATGACTTTAAATTCTCATAACTTGATGAATATGAATGATTAAATTATGAAATTTTGATGACATGTCTATTTAGAAGTTGAGATTATGACTGTTAAATTTCATAATTTAAAGATGAGAAATGAATGAGTTATGAATATGAGATGGCATATATGTGAAGATGAGTATATATATGCAAGAATATTCATGAGATGATCAAGATGTTAAAATGAGATTTTTATGATCTATTCTCATATGAGTGATGAGAAAATTGATGAAGTTTGATTTAATATGTTGAGTATACAATTTTATAAAAATTGTATTAAGTATGACATATTAATATTATGATTAAAAGTGATGATTTGGAAGATGATTATAATTGAGTTTATTTCACTTTTGAGTTATTTAAGTGAAAAGTGATAAATTAAGAGATGAGATGTATGATGGATTAAGTACTTGATTGAGTTAAAGATCAAGATGAATTTATATATCTTGATGATGATGATGTTTAAATATTTAATCAAGTATAAATGTGAAGTATAGTTATTTTCACATTTGAGTTAAAATATGATAAGTTTAATATCATATTGATGTTTATGAAGACATGATTTATAAGGTTAAGTAATTGAACTTGAAGAAAAGTTAACTTGAGAAAGAGCATGTTGATGAATTTCTATAAGATTGGATGAGTTAAGAATCCTAAAATCTTATTGAGTATATGAGCATAGTACTTAGTATATTTGTTTATATTTGATGTAACTTGCAGATTTCGTTACAGCACAGCACTTATCGATTTACAAATGATTTCAAAGACAAAAAGGTGGGGACCCTGAACGGGTATCACATTGAGTACGATATCGATAGAGATGGGATGAGGAGACCATGAGTTGTCTCGGAGTATATCCTAAGTATTGATTATACGCTTGGGAAGAAGGCCGCTGAGTTGCCTTACGAGTATTTCCTAAGTTCTAATGGAGGCCGTTGAGTTGCCTTGAGAAATATCCATTAGAGTGTGCACATGTACTTAATCAAGAAGAGAAAGAGAAAAGTTTGAGTTTATGTACCAGAATAGATTTCTGGTTACCGATCAGATATCGGTATATGATGATCTTTATCGTTACTCACCCCCATGAGTTTTAGTTTCAGGTAACAGGTTGAAGAGGAGGTGTGAGTGGAGCAGTGTTGGTGTGGATCGTGGATTCAGATGAAGACAAGCTTTGATACGGACATTTAAACCAGTCTGTATAATTAACTACGTTCTAAAAGTATACTTTGATTTATTTATCCGCTACGCAATATGATGATTGAACTTGCATTTTTAAATGAAGTTATGATTTGAAGTTTTTAACATTTAGAGAAGTATGAATATGGTTAAATGCAAGTTTAAAGAAAATCTATTTAATTATGTCTAAAAGAGTTATTAGACAAGAGTTTAAAGATAAATGGATTTTCAAGATGTAAGGTTGAGTAGCATCCCGAACTAGTCGCAAAAGATTTCGAAAGAGATATGAGTATTTTCGAAGTAAAAGTTGCGAAAAATTTACTCTGATAAGCGGGGTGTTACAGGTGGTATCAGAGCTAGAGTTTTAAGAGCTCTGTATACTAAAAGTTTAAGTTCTGAAAGAGAAAGTTTTCAGAAAAGACAAAGTTTTGACAAGAAGTTTCAAGAAAACCCGACCACACTACGCTCACACCTCGTCGACTACCAGGTAAGTGCTGTTAAAAGTTTTATTCAAGTTTTTCAATATATTCAAATTTACTAAGTCTATGCTCAATAAGAATTCAGAAATACGAACTATAGAAATGGTTTATATGTTCAATTATTGAAGTTGGAAATCTAGTTTATCAAGTTAACTAGATCAAGAGTATGAATTGAACATTATGAGTAAAACCATGAGAATAATAGTCAAGTTATGATCATAAAGATGAAGAAGTAAAGATGAAGTTTGAGTGATGATATGATCATAAAAGATTAAAGATGAGATGTAAATTATGATATGATTTACAATGAGATTCGAGTTAAATGATTATAAAGATTGATAATGAAGTAACGGTATTTTAGTATATAATAGCCTATAAGTACGGGAAAAGATCATGGAGGTTTTAAATAGGAACCAAAAGGCCGGATCAAGTAGGCTTGATAACTAAACCGTAAGAAGTAAAGTTTCAAGAAAATGTTCAATCTTTATAAATCAGAAATTTTGATATCTGATCATTTGGATATCATAAGTTGAGTATGAGTAAAGTTCAAGATGAAGTTATAAGTACTTGTAGAATAAGAATAAGTCTACAAAGTACTTTTCAGAAAGGAATGAGTATAAAGATTAAAGTATTGATGTATAATAGTCATGAAGCCAGGGAAATTATGGAAACCTGAAATAAGGGTTATTTAAGTCCGAATTACCTGGAGACTTGAAATCGAACCTTAAAAGATGTTAGAAATACATTCCAGATACCGAGATAAGTATTTAAGTTCTCGGAAGAATTTTAAAGATGAGCGAGATTAATCTGGATATGTAAAAGTTAAAGTTAAAGATAGTCTTTTTAAGACTAAGATGTTTCTTTGGAGGAAATATGAGTCCCCAAAGAGAGATGAATATAAATGATGAGTTTAAAGCCATAAATGAGAAATGGCGAGAAGAAGTAAGAGATTAACCGGAACTCTAGCTCAAGCTAGGTGTTTTCGGAAAATTTATAATTTCCTTCAAGATTAGTATAGCTATTTATTAATGGTTATACTGTTTAAGTGAATGGTTGATGGTTTTAAGAATGACGCGAGGCGAAGTTTTAAGACCACAACTGAGTAAAGTATAGAATCTTGATTAAATCAAGAAGTTATTTAAGTTCAAAATTGAGTAATATTGATATGTGAATCGAGCATATGTCAGAAGAAGAATGAGATTTTGAGAAATCAATATACTGGAAACATAGAGATTCTAGTATCATTGAAAGTTGAGAATGATGCAAAGATGCAAGCACACTGTTGAGGATTTTATTATTTCTAAGAGATATTACAGAAATAATAGAAAATGGAGATACAGACAAGTAAAAGAGAATCCTCAACAAATACAAAGTAATATTGCATAAAGGGAGGGTGCGTCTCAAGAGCACGAGACTCCATAACTCTGCCACCCAGTATGGCTGTAGTTCACAAAGATAGATCCCAAGGATCAAATGCTCGCTTGCGTTTGAATCCTGGAGTTTCCACAGAATCTTGAACAGTTGAGATGCTGTCTTGAAGCTTCTGGATGAGTTCAGAGGATGTGTTTGCAGACTTGAATATTTCTCTTTGAAGGGGAGAAATAAAAGTTTGATACACTCCTTCATCTAGAAATCCAAGTAAGTAGTGAAAGAAGTTATTGAAATTCAACAGACCAATAGGTTTGGTATGAAATTTCATTTCTGCCCAAGTAGCAAGAGTAAAAGCAGTCATTAAAGTTGCATATCCACCAGGAAGAACGATGAAAGCATCGCAACCAGATATCATTGACATCAAGCAGTCATAAATTGAGAGAGTTATCATCAAAGTAGCAGAATCTTTGACAACCTTTGATGAAGTGAGATAAAAAGGAAGGATACTTCTCACCTGGATGTCAAAGCATTTAGCAGCCATTAAGAGGTTGTTAATGAAATAAATACTAGTTCCTCCATAGAGAATGTTGATGTTATGTTTTCCCAACTCTTTCATCAGTTGGCTTACAACATAAATGTTGTGAGGAACATTTACAAATTTAGAACCCCCAAGAATACACACAGTTCGGAGGGGCTGAAGAAGTTTGGAACCTTGAGAAGACTCGGCAGTAGCCATTTATTGTGAGAAATAATTGGCTAAGAAGATAGATTTGCCTTTTAAAGAAGAGAAGTCCAGACAAGAAAGTAGTTGAGTCTTTAATGACTCTGACAGAAGTGATAAGATTTATACACAGTACATCTGTACTATCAAGAACAGTGTTGACAAACATGATCATTGGAAATAATATTTTCCAGACTATAGAGTTTTTCTTCATGTTTGAACAGAAGCCATAAAGACATCAGTTCTCGATGCACATATCCACTAGAATGTGTATCAAGAATCTGCTGAAGAGTATGATCCAGAGATTCCTTACTCAAGCCATTCTTGATGAAGGTTATTTTATCTTCTCGATTATTTGAGACAAAGCCCAAAGAAGTACAGCGAGTATCGCAGTTCAAGCGAGCACATTTATGGCAGCCGCCTATTCTTTTTGCTCTACGTTTCTTAGCAAAAGAGCTTCTACCCATACCTGACAGATACTTGTACGCATGAGGATATTCGCCAGAGACACGGACCTTTGCTTCGATTAACCATCTTATATCATTTGGGATATTATTGAGCATGAGTATTCTTAATCTTTCTACTCGAGCTCGATAAATTCTTTTTATGATATTAAGAGGAAGAAAGGAATAGAATTTTCTGATTTTTAGCAATGCTAAATCCATTGATGAATTGGACCATCGTTGAGGAAGATGGAAGGATTAATGAAGGAGTTATAAAGAAGAGATAAGTATGTGACAAGTTGCAAGGTATGATTAAATAATACCTAACGACAGAATACGCAATCAGAAGGCAATTAATGCGGCAGAGAGAGGATGTGATATGTCAACAATAATGATAATTGTTGATGAGACGAAGATAGCATTGAAGTTGATATGCATTTAATGTGAGGCAATCAGATGTGAGATGTTGGCAATCAGATGTGAGATAACGGCAAGTGAGATGTTGCGATGCAGATGCAGTAATAAAGGTAAATGAAGTTACCTGAGAGGTTGGAATTATGATGTGACCAAAAGAGGATGGTCAAGTTATTAGATCAGTAATTTCAACAAAATTCTCGACTATAATTAAGTCGGAGAAGTTGAAGTTAGACGATATCAATAGTGATATTGAGTATGAGGTTTCTCGGCAGAGAAACAAGTTGAGTATAGTGAGTTATGAGTATATGATGAAGATGTGACTTGTTTGAGTATACAAGTGACATCGATATTATGGTACAACGTATATAGAGGTTCCGCACCCGAAGGGCCCCGGGTTGTGGGTAAATCGTATACAATGTATCGCATAAGTATTTAGATAAGTATTTAATATCAATCAAGTGTGCATAATGTTTTTCACGTATCGATGTTACGTGTTTACGTGTGCGATTCAGAGTATGAGATTCAGATTCAGTCTGATTTAACTTACGAGGAGCAGCCGATAGCAGTTTTGGACCGGAAGGTTCGTCGGCTCAGGAAGCGAGATATTCCCCTTGTTCGTATTAGATGGAATCGCCACGGCGAGTCAAATGCCACTTGGGAGAGGGAAGCTGATATTAGAGCTCGTTTTCCTGAGTTTGCGTTTTGAGGTATGTTTGTTTTTATATTTCCGAGGACGGAAATAGTTTTAAGGGGGGTAGATTGTAATATCCCTTTCAGTTATCTCAGTTATTATGAGTTATTGTTCCAAGAAATAAGTGATTTCGAGTCCAAGATAGTAAGTTATCGGACCGAAATTAAGAATTTTCAAGGAACAAGTCACACGAGTCGTGTGAAGAGACACACGAGTCGTGTGAAGCCACACGAGTCGTGTGGAGAGGCACACGAGTCGTGTGGGATGGAGACGTGATGAAAGTTAGCCTCGGGATTTTGACACGAGTCGTGTGATGAGCCACACGAGTCGTGTGAAGCTACACGAGTCGTGTGATATAGTACACGAGTCGTGTGAGAAGATGAATGATTAAGAGCAAAAGTGTCGGCAAGCCACACGAGTCGTGTGGCAAGGCACACGAGTCGTGTGAGGCCACACGAGTCGTGTGACTCCCCCACACGAGTCGTGTTGCCGACAGTCCAATTGGATTATTGAGAATTCGATTGTGACTTTAACCAAAGGCCATTTTTGATGTTTAAATATGCTTTGGATGGATGAATAAGTAAATCATAAGATATTTTAAAGATTATTTAAGTTTATAAGTTAAATTTTATATTATGATCATTTAATCACTCTATTTGGATGTTTCTCCAATTTGTGCCTATAAATAGAGGCTTAAACCTTAGAGTTTTTACACCAAAATAATTACTAAAGTCATATGAGTTTGTGAGAGAGAGTGAGAAGGAGTAATCTTTGGAGAAGTAAGGACATTAGAGTGAAGAATCAAGTTTTTAACTTCACCTAGAAGGAGGTAATTTACTTATCTTAATGTTTCATATTTGAGTTCATGCTTTTATGATAAGTTTACATGTTTATGAGTATGTATATCATGATGTAGAAGTTGGAGTTTATAATTGATAAAATGAGTTAAAGATGTTAAAGATCAATTATGTGATATATGTGCTTAATGAAATGAGATGTTGATTTGCATGAGATTTTCATGAAGATATGAATATGCTGGAAAAGTATGATTTAAATGAATAATTCTTGTGTAAAAGAGGAGTACATGAGATCAAGAATTTAGTGATTTGGCATAGTATAACTTAAGTTATGAATTTTTGAAGATGAACATGTAAGATGAAGTTTATGTTCACTATGACTTTAAATTCTCATAACTTGATGAATATGAATGATTAAATTATGAAATTTTGATGACATGTCTATTTAGAAGTTGAGATTATGACTGTTAAATTTCATAATTTAAAGATGAGAAATGAATGAGTTATGAATATGAGATGGCATATATGTGAAGATGAGTATATATATATACAAGAATATTCATGAGATGATCAAGATATTAAAATGAGATTTTTATGATCTATTCTCATATGAGTGATGAGTAAATTTGATGAAGATGGTTTAATATGTTGAGCATACAATTTTATAAAAATTGTATTAAGTATGGCATATTAATATCATGATTGGATGTGATGTTTAAAAGATGAATATGATTGAGTTTAATTTCACTTTCAAGATGTAAAAGTGAAAAATGAGTATGAGTAAATATGAATGATTTGGAGAATATGATATATGATGAGATTGATTGAGTAAAAGATTGAGAAAAGTTAATTTGAGAAATGATATGATTATTGAAATTTCTATAAGATTTGAATAAGTTATCCGAATGAATTGAGAAAACCGAGCATCTTATTGAGTAAATGAGCATAAGTACTTAGTATATTTGTTTATATATTTTTATGTAGCTTGAGGAGGTTGCTATACGAGAACAACACTTACGAATTTACAAACGACGAAAGGTGGGGACCCAGACTGGGTATTACATTGAGTATAATATTGATATCATGTCCGAGGTATGTAAAAGTTTAAGTTTATACGCTTGGGAAGAAGGCTGATGAGTTGCCTTACGAGTATTTCCTAAGTTCTAATGGAGGCCGTTGAGTTGCCTGAGAAATATCCATTAGATTGTGCACAAGTATCCGATGAGATATCGGTGAGATGAAGTTGAGATACTGGAGGAGTTTAAGTCCAGTTATATACCGGAGATCATGATATTGTATTATTATTGCTGTTTACTTTAGTATGGGTGTTTTTCGGGGTACAAGAGGATCGTACTCACCCCCATTGTGTTTTTCAGGAAACAGGGTCGGGCCGGAGGTGTGAGCTCGAGACGTTGTGGTGGTGGTTGTGCATTTCCAAGGATTTTTATGAAGTCTTTAATAAAGTTTGTATAATAAATCACGCTTTCGATTATTCCGCTACGCATATTGACTATTGAACTTGCATTTTCTTAAATGAATTTATGATTTGAAGTTTTTATAAATTTGAGAAGGATGGATATGGTTAAATGCAAGTTTAAAGAAAATCTATTTAATTATGTCTAAAAGAGTTATTAGACAAGAGGTTAAAGATAAATGGATTTTCAAGATGTAAGGTTTAGTAGCATCCCGAAATAGTCGCAAAAGATTTCGAAAGAGATATAAGTATTTTTGAAGTAAAAGTTGCGAAAAATTTACTCTGATAAGCGGGGTGTTACAAAAAAGGCTTGCAACGGTCGGTTGATTTAGAGATGAATCGGCTCAGGGCGGCGAGTTTGTCTGTCAGACCCTGAACTCCCTTGATCGACGTCGGCGGTCGAAGGTCTTGAACCGCTTTGATCTTCTCAGGGTTTGCGTCAGTGCCGCGCTGGCTAACGATATACCCCAGGAATTTTCTCGAACCAACGCCGAAAGTACACTTTTTTGGGTTTAACTTCATCGAATAATCACGCAAAATAGAAAACATTTTATTAAGATCATTAACGTGATCGGATGCGTACACGGATTTAACTAACATATCGTCTACATACACTTCCATACACACACCTATCAAACTAGAAAACATCTTGTTAACTAGGCACTGGTAGGTGGCCCCGGCATTTTTCAGTCCGAATTGCATCATTGTGTAGCAGTATAGCCCACGTGCCGAGTAGAAAGAGGTATGTTCCTCGTCATTCGGGTGCATGAGAATTTGGTTGTAACCGGAGTACGCTTCCATGAAACTCATCAGTTCGTGCCTCGAGGTGGCGTCAACCATGTAATCAATGTGGGGCAGGGGATAGTTGTCCTTGGGGCATGCCTTGTTCAGGTCGGAGAAGTCAATACATAGGCGCCATGCCCCGCTGCTTTTCTTCAGGAGAACTGGGTTGGCGACCCAGGTCGGGTACCGAACTTCACGAATATATTTGTTATCCTTAAGCTTGACCACCTCCTCTTCAAGGGCTTGCTGTCGGTCTGGGCCAAGCTTCCTTCTTTTTTGCACGACCGGCTTGACCGTGGGGTCGACCTGCAGCCGGTGGCAGGCGATCCACGGGTCGATGTCGACCATGTCTTAGTCAGCTCGGCTTTCAGCGGTCCCGGCAGCTTGCTCCAAATTCTCAGCTATTTCTGACAAGTCTCTTCGTCAATGAAGATGATTTCGACTTCGTCCATGGGCTCGGCCCTTTTTGTTCCTCGTTTTTCTTCAAATTGGGTCCGGGGGTTGAGCTCGTCTTCTTCTGTGACCAGCTCCTTACCGATCTTTCTCCCTCTATCCTGGTTTAGGTCGATCTCGGACCCTTCATCTGTCAGGCCGGCGTCATCTCTGGTCAAAGGGAGTGGACCTGTCCGGTTTTCCGGCATGCGGTCATCCCTCCGACCAAGGTTTTTTGGCTCGGCACTTGCCTTTGGGGTGTCCCGATCATTAGCTGCTTCGGATTCCACCTCGGGCACCTCGTTGACTGGGTCGGCACCCAACGTCAGCAAAGGGGGCGGACCTGTCTGGTTTTCTAGGATGCGGTCGCCCCTCTGGCCGGGCGCCGGCTCGGTGTTCACGTCCGGGAGGTCCGGGCCATTCTCGGGAGCGGCCTCCTGCTCGGTCATCTCGGCCGTGTTTATTTCTACTCACGGCATAGTCAGGACGCATTGACGTGCCTCTCTTTAGTCCCCGCGGTGAGTCCCTTCCCCGTCCGAGGTTGGGAATTTGATGGAATAATGATAGATAGAGACGGCGCCCCTCAATTTGTAGAGCGCCGTTCTGCCCAAGATGGCGTTGTACTCGCTTATGCAGTCTACAATCTTGAAGGTTTCGAGGATCGTCCACAAGGGCTGCCCCATCTCCCCGAACCAGATCGACAGTACGACTTGACCGAAGGGAATCGTCGTTTGTCCATTGAGACCTTGTATCCGCTCTTGACAGGGCCGCACATCCTTTCTATCGATCCCCATTTTCTTAATGGTGTTGTAGTAGAGGATGCTCGCGTAGGCCCCAGTGTCAACCATGATGCGATGAATCTTTATCACCATTATCGGCGCCGTGTTCACCAGGGCGTCGGAGTGGGGGTGGTCGAATAGAAAAGCGTCCTCATCAGTGAAGGAGATTTTGTTCGGTGTCGGCTCAGGTGCCGACCTGCTGTTGGCATGCATCACTCTCTGCCCGGTGTAATAGGCTTGCCGGGCATAAGCCTTGGTCTGCCTCCTCGAAAGGAGGGAATCACCTCGGCTTGTATTGACGCGCCGAGATAGATAGTCAGCATGGTCGGCCCCTGGGTATGGGGACTGATCTCTTTTCCTGCCCCTAGAGCTGCCGGCCTCGTCTTGGTGGGCGGGGCAGAAGGTCATGATCTCGTGGGGGCCACTCTGCTGCGGCTTCTTCCTCCAGGGGTTCACATCGGCATCCTCGTCACTGTCGAGGCCTTCCTCAAAGCGGCCTCCCTTTCTTCTCTTTTCGCCGGAGTGAGTGAACCTCTTGAGCTGCGGATCGTCAATCAGCTTGAGTTGTGCCGTGATCAAATTCCGGCACTGGTCGGTGTTGTGCCCATGCGCCTTGTGATAGGTACAGTAGCGGGACTTGTCCACCTTGTCCTTGTCGGTGAACATTGGCTTCGGGGTCCGGTAGTAGCCCCTTCGGCTTGATTTCTTCGTAAATCGCGGTTGCGCCTACGGAAGAGACGCTCTGGTAGTTCTCCTTCTGCTCTTCGGCCTTTTGTTTCTGCAGGGCTCGGACCTCGGCGAACGACTTACTTGGCTTCCCGGACTTTTCCTCTTTAGCCTTGCCTTTTGCCGGCGCGGCGTCGAATGTTGAGATTGACGAGGACTCCTCCGCCATGATGCTGTCCTGAGCTCGAGTGAGGAACTCTTGGTAAGTGGTCGGCTTATTCTGAAATAGGGACCACTTGAACATCGTCTTCGGTCTCAGACCGCCTTGAGCGGTGATTAGTAGCGCATCAGGGTGGCACTGCTCCATATTTTGGACTCGGTCGTTAAACTGAGTAATGTATTCCTTCGGACTTTCGTCCTTCCCTTGGACGATATTGGCAATAGAATCCTTGGGGGCCAGATTGATCTGCGACCCGATGAAGTGCGATCGGAACGCCGACCTGAGTTGTCCCCAGGTGGAGATGGAATAGGGGTACAGAGAATGGTACTACCTCTGTGCTTTCGGCCGCAACGTCAAGGAGAACATGCGGCAACGCAAGGCATCCGTCGCACCGTGTAGGTCCATCCAAGAAGTATAGAGGCCGATGTGGGAATCTGGATCCGAGCTCCCATCGTAGAGGCCGAGCCGCGGCATCTTTATCTTTGCCGGGACGGCTGCCTGTAAGATGTCTGGAGAGAGAGGTGAAGCATGGTCCACGACTCGGGGAGTGGGTCGTGTGTGTGGGCGAGGAGGCGGCACCTCCTGGACAGAGTGTCGTCCTTTCAGTTCGGCAATTCTGCGCTTAATGGCTTTGACCTCGTCGGTGTCGCGGCCGATAGCCTTTCCTCGCTCAATGACCTCCTTGAGGTCGCGGTTAGCTTGGCTTTTGTCGCCCAAGCGTTGGTGGACGGGCTGGCGGATGATTCGCACGCTCTGTCTTGGCTGGCTTTCGCCAGTCTGTTCAGTGGGTGCCGGCCTTGTGCTATTTTCGCGGTGATTCCGGGCTTCATGATTGGGGGACTGAGCCGTGGTCTTGGATTTGGCTGGGTTTTTCCTTTGCCCCCCAGTCCCCTTGTCGGGGGTCTAAAGTAGAGTATTGTCGGGATTGTCTGTGGGGGCCATGGTGTTTCCCCCGGCCGTCTGGCTTGCGAGCACCTTCGAAAAGACCCTTTTGAGAGCTTTGAGGACATCTGGGTGCTGCATGGCCGCAGCAAAGGTCGGGACTGGTGGAGCAGGGACTTGTGTTCCTTGCTGAGCGCGGCGGGAGGTCTCTCTGCCGTTGCGCCTGCGGGATTGGGCGCCGGACTGCTGGGTGGACTCGTTGTTGCCATATGAATCCATGTCTGGAAGTTTTGAAGTAAAAAAGAGATTGGAAAACGAATGAATTCAGTGTGGGGTCCCACAAGGTCGCAACGTTGACACCAAATAACTAATGGTGTCCTCCTTCTAGCGCCAAACTGTTGATGGGCGTTTCCGATCAACGGTTAAAGAAATGAATAATGGAAATATGGAATGAAGAGATAACAAGGAGATACGGGTTAATTACAATTTTATTAATAGATCACTGGGTCGGCCTCTCGTACGAGGTCGGCACTTGTGATATCCTTACAATTCTTACAATGGTTAATTATAAGTTTAGAGAGAGAATGTAGAGAGAGAGTCTGATAGTTGAGGATTCAACAACCCAGAAATAAATAAGATGGACTTCTATTTATAGTGCTCTTAAATGCGGCACTGTTCAGGTACTGTTTATCGGTCTTATCGCATAGTGTTCTTGCAGAGCAGTCCGACGCCTCCCTGACAGATATTAATGCGATTTGAGGTTTTCTTAATCATTTCCTGTCAGGCATTTAATACACACATGGAGGGCATTTAATGCTGGCAGGCTTTATGTCTTGGCTAGCTGATGTAGGACGGAAGGCTACGACGTCCTGTCCAATAACCAATGATTACTTTTCAAGTGGCATTATTATATTACTACCGAGCTCCGCGCCTGCCCCTGGAGCAATCGCTCTGAAGTTTCAGGTCGGCTCCCTAGTTTATTCTCTTCTTTCGGCCTCCTGGATTCTTGCTTCAGACCGCTACCTTATCGAGGTCGGCGCCGGTACTTAAAAAACACAAACGCCGGACTCGGCGTTAAACCCACATAGATGAGACGGTCAGTTCAACTCGAGATTCAGCTCGGCACTTACACACCCGACCGGGTTTTCGGCCCTACTTTTGGAGTTGCCTTGTCCGGTTTTCCTTTGGGGCGAACTCAGATGTCAACACTTGAACTTTGGTCAAAAGACCCTTCTCGGCCTTGGCCGCTCGTGTGCACACCCCGATTGGAATATTAAGGCCCTCGGCCTCCATCGGGTACCAGGTGGAATATTAAGACCCTCGACCTCCAATCCTGGGAGAACTAACTGGACCACGAACGGGATAGTTCAACCGTTCGGGTAAATATCTTACTCACGTACCTCTTACACAAAATAACTGAAATGCACAATGTAACTGTAATAGCCCATTTCGGTAATAAAGTGACAGTTTTTAGTTCCAAGTTTGAACTATGTTTTCTATTATTAATATTGCTCGTCTTGAGTTCCGAGCCCAGTTATTCAGTTATTAAGTCCGGTCCATTTATTTTTAGAAATGGATTTCATCCAGTCGGGATTAATTATTTCAGTTGATAATTAATCGAAACCCAATATGTTTCGATAAATCGTCCAAGTCAAGCCGTGCCCGGAACCGAGTATGTTTGGTCACGAGTCTCGCGCCTAGCCAAGTCTCGAGCCCTAGCCGTGCTGAGTCTTGTTCAAGCCCTAGTCGCTTGTAAGCCTTACTTAGAATTTTTTAAGTATGAGTCGATCATTATTGAGCCCTAGAACTAGCAATTCCTCGGCCCAAGTATCCCGCACCTAGTTCGTGCCCGAGTCCAAGCACTCGCTCCCTAGTGCCGTGAGTCGAGTCCAAACCGTGTCGAGAATGCTCAAGTCTTATCCGAGCATGTATGGATATTTTTCCTAAGTATTTTTGGGTTCTAAGTCCAGCCTTAGACAAGTATCTTACTCGGCCCAAGTAATGCCGAGCCCAAGCAAGGGGCGCGCTCCAGTCCGTGCGCCCACTCCATTTGCCGAGCCATGTCCTTGCATTTATGGATGGAATTTTTCTAAGTATTTTGTCCCTTGAGTCAGCCATCTTTCAGCCTTAGTATATATTGCATTCGGCCCAAGAGAAGCCATGCACCGAGCCTAAGCAATGCTGCGCGCCAGGCCGCGCTCAGCCCATGCGCGAGCCCAATTCTTTAGCCAATGTGATGAATTCCGAGCCCAAGTCCTATGGCCCAAGACCATGCGCATATTCAAGAGTTTAACTGGAGTTAATTTAGCTTAAGTTTGCCTTAACAATGTTTAAGGAAGTCAAAGAAGCTATTAGCATTAATTTAATGTGAGTGGGCATGTGCATGTGCATTTATTTAATGAGAAATGTAAGAGTTTGCTCCCCATTACCTCATGCTTTGACCAAGGCCTGACCAGAGCACATTCTTCAACCTATAGGCTCTGCAAGATGCCCACTAAAACGTGTTAAGTCAGGTCATGAAGTCCAAGACCCTTCCCCATGCGCCTAAGGTGATGTGGTGCGCCACTTTGTCCCCATTGGCTTCATTGTTTGTTCCGCCCATATGCTGTATATAAGGACTACTCCTCAGTTCATTTCCAGCTCTTGGTCTCATTAAACACTTAAGCATTTTGGGAGAAGTTGAGAAAAACCGAGAGCACCTCCATTGTCCATTGTCGCGCGCGCGAGCACCCGGGAAGGAGGAGCTGCGAGCTTTGTTGTGTTCCAGACATTCCCTCTCGAGTCTTAGCATCTTCCAAAGGTTATTTGTATTTTTCTATGTCTTTAGAGTTCATCTTTTCCAGCCAATAAGCCGCCAAGTCGAGCCATACCTATATAGCCGCGAGCAAGCACGAGAAGGGTCACCTTAGCACCATTTCGATTTTGAGCGAGCTAAGCCCGAGTTTTTCATTTTTCTCAGCCTTAGAATGATAAATTAAGAATTATCATGAAGAAAAATGATGCCATGCACGTACTTAATATGGAGATATGAATTTTTGAAGTTAAGGCGCTTAAATTCAGAATTTATGGTACATGCATGAGTAGGCCGATTTTTGGAGCTTATAATTCCTCAAAAATCATGTTAATGACACTGGTAAAACATAGGCAAGCTTTAAGTTCATTTGTTCGGTCAAGTTGATAGTGAAATCGAGCTAATTTTCACCTCTGAACCAAGTATATATGCATGCGAGTATTAGCCGATGTCCTAGCCCTTAAAGTCATGATATTTGATGTTGAATATTCGGCCTTGAGTGAATTTATAAGTTGAGTATGTTCATTTGGTGACCTAGTGTGGCCACGAGCCTTATCGGCCCTATGAGACCATCTCTAAATCCAGTCGAGGTCTCCTAGTGATTTCTTGGCATTTTTATGTGTCTTTTATCTTAATATGTTGGTTTGAGTTGGTTGTCGCCGGATAGTAGCAGGAAGTCCGGCAAGGACCGGTTATGGGTCACCAGCCGTGCATGCAGCGTGCGTCGTGCCCGGGCTGCGTCTACTGAGGCCAAGGTCGCCTCTGTCTGTGCCCGCGTCCAGCGCACGGGAGGCACCGCAGCCCCTAGCGCACGCGACAGTGCCCAGCAACACCTGTCCTTGTCCGCGTGCGAGGTCTCGGCGCCAGTCACGCCCAAGTACCTCCGACAGTGCCCGGCAGCGTCGTCCCAGCTTCAGTGCACGCGTGGTCTCGAGCCAATCGCTCGTGCCGCGCGGAATAGACCTCTGGTCGTGCCAGCCGCATGCCCAAGCGTTCAGCGTCGTGCCCAGTGAACCCGAGTCAAGTTCCTTATGCTCAGTTGGCCTCAGTTCGTGCCCAGCCGTAGGCCCGAGTGCCCAAGGTTGCCCGGCAGTGCCCGAGTAGTGCCAGCTGCGCGTCCGCTCGAGCAGGTCTGTCCACACCAGTCGTACCATATCCGAGCCTAGCGTGTCTGTCCGCACCCAGTCATGCCTGACCCGATTCCAATCGTGCCCAGTAGCACGCCAGAGCCTTAGACAGCCTCGGTGATGACCAGTCGCACCGAGTAGCGACCAGTAGCGCCAGACCACGCCCAGTCGTGCCTAGGACCGCACCTGGTCGCACCCTAGTCGTGTAAGCTCCGCGCAAAGGGCCCAGCAGGCTCGGCGCGAGACCAATGCCGGTCAGTCCGAGTGAGCACCCGACCGCCCGGCCCGCAGCGAGCCGGCCAGTTTGACCGGCGGTTCAAGTCAGTTTTTGGTTCGATTTTTTCGGTTCGAGACTTATTCTGAATTTTAGTATTTTTCCGAGTCAAACCAGTTCAGTTGAGCATATCAGTCTAATTTCCGGACTCTGTATATTTTAGCGAACATTAGTGCGTTCCCTTTTATCCAAATGAGTTATCTGATAGAGTAGAGCATCTTAGCATATTATTAAGCATATGACGAGCATAGTACTTAGTATATTTGTTTGCTTATATTTTTATGTAGCTTGAGGAGTCAGCTACCAGCACAGCAGCACTTACCTATTTTCAAAGCAAGTCAGGTGGGGATCCAGTCTGGGTTATACATTGAGTATAATAGTCGATATCATGTTCAGGTATGTACATGAGTTTTATCCGCTTGGGGCGAGGCCGAGTTGCCCTCCCCTAAGTTCTGGTGGTGGCCAGTGGCCTAGTTCGCCTTAAGTATACCATCAGAGTGTGCACACGGTTATCGGCCAGAGTGTCCGGGAGATTTCAGTTACTTATGTATACCTGTACTGTTATATCATTATTATTATTGTTGTTTACTTTAGCCTGGATTTTTATGGAGTACAAAGGGACCAGTACTCACCCCCATTATGTTTTTCAGATGACAGGGTCGGCGGGCAGGCGTGAGGGCAGTTGTGGTGGTTGTGGTCGTGGACTTGGCACATGCTAGTCGTTCCAGGGACATTTGTTTACTTATGTTTGTATAACTATTATGACCACGCAATTTCAGACTTCCGCTACGTTTATTTTCAGTTTCGAACTTGCATGACAGTATTTTTAGATTTTAAAGTTTTACTGGTACGAACGGGTCTAGTTTTACATGCTTGATTCGATAAAAGATTTAATCTGATTTTCTTTAAGTCTAAACCAATTAATAGACCCAGTTTAAAGAAAACGGATTTTTAAAGCAGATAAGTTTTTAGCAGCATCCCGAGTTAGTTTTCAAATGATTTCGAAAAATTTATAAGCGTTTTCGAAAGTAAAATTTGCGAAAAATTGGCCCAAAGTAGCGGGGTGTTGCAGTAACGCCCTGTAAAGGCTCCCACTTGATATGCTGAAAATTCCTATTGCAAGTGCTTGAATACTGAAGTAGCTGTCGGAGGCTCGACTCTCCTTAAGCTATATAAACATATAAGCAAATAAATGCTAAGTATATGCTCGGAATGCTTAATGATATGCTATGATGCTCGGTTATATTTGCTCACATAGCCGGATGAAAGGGAATGCTCTAATGGTCCGCTAAACATATACTAAGTTCGGATTTTAGACTGACATACTTGACTAGACTGGTTTGACTCGGGAAACTACTTAGATTTTGGAAACTAACTCGGACCAAAACTCACAAACCAAAAGTAACTCGAACGGTTGGTCGAACCAGTCGGTTCGCTGACTGGCTAGACCGGACCGGTCTGGATCGGCCAGAATGGGCCTCCGGTTCACTGTGAACCGGGTGGTCGGGTGCTGTCCCGGGCTGACCGGGTTCGGTCCAGCGCCAGGCCTGCTAGTTTCCTGGCGCGGCGCTGGGCACTGCTTGGTGCGACCGGGAATGGTCCTAGGCGCTGCTGGGCGCGGACAGGCACGGCCGGAGGCTGCTGGCACGAGCTCTGTCACGGCTGGTGCCTCTCGGGTGCTGCTGGGCACGGCCAAAGGCTGCTGGCGCGAGCCCTGGCACGATTGGTGCCTCTCAGGTGCAGCTGGGCACGGCCGAGACTTGCTGGGTGCGCTAGCGTGCGGCTGGCACGGCACATGCACGACTGAACTCGGGACAGACACGGGCTGACGCTACTCGGGTGCTGCCGGGCGTCCCTGATGGCTCTGGGCACACGGGCATGCTGCTGGGGCACGGATCGAGGTCGACTGAACTCGACAGACCCGACTCGGGTCGGTCCTAGGCACGTCATAAGGCTCTAGCGCGAGACCTAGTGTGCTAGGACTGGCATAGCGCTACCGAGCGACGTGCATGCAGGCTGAGCACGACTGGTGCCGACAACACGCATGCTGACACAGACTTGCGCTGCCGGGCGCGGTCACGTGCACAGGGCTGTTGTGCGTCGCGCCCGAGCACAGGGCCGGGTAAACTTAACCTCTGAAGACACGGGGTCTGGGCACTGACTAGGTAAATTAGCCTCTGAAGGCACGGACAGGCACTGACTGGGCAAACTTTGTCTCTGAAGGGCGCGCGCTGCATGCGCGGCCAGTGACCATGGCCGGTCCTTACCGGCCATCCGGCTACTTTTCCGGTACATCTAACTTGTCTCAACTTAACATGATATAAAAGGCTCAAATATCACAAGAAACACTAGGAGACCTCGGGTCAACATGAACATGGTTTGGTAGGGCCAATAGGGCACGTACGAACCATAAGTTACAGGAACAACTTCTCAATATTTAACATATGACTAAGGCCGAATACTTAACTATTCAAAACATCACTTTTAAGTCCAATAAGCTCGGCTTTACTCGCATGCAACATAACTTGACCTCGGGGGTGAAAATCACTAAAAATCATGAACTAAATGATCGGGTAAATGAACTCCAAACATGCTCAAATTTTTACCACGTCATTCTCATGATTTATAATGAATAATAAGCTAGAAAACTCGGCCTAACCATGCATGGAACTAAGAATTCGAATTTAAGCCTCTTAACTTCAAAAATTCGAAACTCATAGATAACACGAGCATGCATGGATTTCTTCTCATGATAAATCTTAAAATATCATGAAATGGCTAGAAAAATTTGGTGGCATGTGCTTACCTTCTCCAAAGTGCGAGATTGAGTGCTAGGGCTTAAACTCGGGCTATTCGCGGCTTCTAGGGACTAAGGCTTGCTCGAGGTGAAAATGGTTGCACCTTGGTGGATGAGAAGTCTTAGAATAATCCAAGGAATGTTGTGAAACATGTGAGCCTCGGTGGAAGTCGGCTGGAACAAGGTGTAGCTCGCGATCCTCTTCTCCCGGGCCTAGGCGCGTGCGTGTAGGGGTTGGGGTGTTCCTCTCGGTTTTTCCTCTGATTTCTCACTAAGTGCTCGAGCTATGAAGTGTCTAAGAGCTGAAAATAGGTTGAGGAATGAACCTTAAATAGATGGTGGGGCGTAGGTTACTAGGTATTGTCAATGGGAGACAAAATGGGTGGACTTCTCTACACCCCATGAGCATGGGGACTTGGGGCTGCATTGGGAGCGACTTGGGTGGACTTTGAGGAGGTTTTCAGTCATCTTGGCAGGAGAATCTTGGTCTGGTCAGGCACTAGGTAAGTGGGGGACAAAAACTTACACAAGGAATAAAATATTCACTTGCACATGCACCCACTTAGCCTTAATGCTAATTAAATTTCCTTAATACTTGCTTAGGGCCATCTTAGCTTAAATTACTCCTCATTAACTCCTTAATACACGCAGCACTTGGGTCTCAAAGGAAATGGCCCGAAGCTCTTGGAATTGGGTTCGGAAGGTGGGCTGGCACTGCTGTCGCTGGGACTGGGCGCGACACTGGACTGCAGCGCGGGCTGGCTGCACGCGGCCTGGACTGGGCGCGGCACTGCTGGGCTGCACGCGAGAAAAAGACTTGGGCCGAGTATTACTCTTCTAGGGCTGGTTAATAGCTGAACTTAGGTGCTAAAACACTTAAAAAATCTCATCATTGCTCGGCTATGACTTGGACGCAACTCGGGTATGCTAGGGCTCGGGGATTGGACTCGCGCAAGGCTTGAGCGTGCTAGCTTGGCTTGGGAAAACTTGGGCCGAGAATGCTTTGTTCTAGGGATGATGCATATGATCAAGGCGAAGGAAGTTTATCTACTCGAGACATTCAAGCCTGAGGAAGAGTGCGATCAAGGGGGCACTTATATTTAAATCCCCATTTGAAGATGATGCACATGATCAAGGCGAAGCGAGGGCCCAAGATGATGAGATTCGAGGCCAAGATCTTGGGGCGTAAGGTCCACGTATTGGTCGATCGTGGGTCGACCCTTAACTTCATCAACAAGGACTTCACCGCCAAGATGGAAGTGCCAATGACCGAGGTCGTGCCTTTTGGAGTGAGGGTCGCAAACAGCGAGGAGCTTGAAAGTTCTATGCTATACAAGAAGGTGTCGATACAAGTGCAAGGTGAGGAATTGAAGGTCGATCTATTTGCGCTACAATTATTCGGACCGGACGTGGTACTAGGAGTTCAAGGGTTGGAAACGGTAGGGTCCGTGACGACCAACTACAAGAAGGGGACAATGGAGTTCGAAAGGTGGAAGAAGAGAATTAAGTTGTGCACGAGTGACGAAGGAACCGAGCCGGTCGAGTTGAAAAGTCTTAAGTTTATTATCCTTGAGGACAAGGAAATTCTTAAAGATGGTGGGAATGATGAAGATGTGGTCATCAACCATTCTGAGCCCTAGGACAAGACGCGCTCGAGTCATGGAAAAAGGCGCAAAAAGGGTCGGGACGACCATCGGGCCTGTGCAAAAGAGATTCGCAATGGCTGCACGCGAGGAGACAGGGCAATGCATAGACACGCGATACGCGTGGACTGCATGACGAGGCGCGCAGGATCGAGACGCGCGAGACATGGGCGCGCGAAGGAAGGCACGCGCGAGTGGACACCACGGCCCGATGACAAATGCACGGTGGGTAATTCACGATAGAAGGTTCGCGGGCGGTTCGACCACGCGAGAAGCGGATGGCGTGAGGGACTTGATCGGTGAAGCCGCGGGCGAGAGGTGGCTAGCGTGTGGTTCAACCGCGGGCAGGCGAAGGACGCGAAGGACGCATACACGTGGGATGCAAAGGGCGAGCACGCGCGGGGTGCGATAGGTGACGCGTGGGGCGCAGATGCGCGCGATACGGCCAACGAGCCCGAGTCCTCGGAGGACTAAGACTAGCGAGATGCGGCTAGGGTTTCCGGTTGGTGTGCGGCGCAAGAAGACGCGTGAGGTTCTAGAAGGCCTAGGGCCAATTTTCCCAAGCATATTAGGAGTATTAGTTTGGTTAGGATATGGAATAAAGGCATGTACCTTATTAGTTTTGGTAAGTCTTTCACTATTAGATATTTAGTTACCATAGGACTTTATTTATTTCCATGCATTAGGAATTCTTCTTAGACTAGGATTAGATCTACTTAGCCTCAATATATACTACCTATTGTCATTCGATTTTAATAAGTTGAAGTTAATAAAAAATCGTTCGCAAGAGCAAAACCGTGTGTTTAGAATTCGTGAGAGTTTTATCATACAAATCGATATCAGCAAGGCTAAGACCCGAACCATCTCAAAACCATGAGAAGATAAGGCTAATAACCGAGTCGTCCACACCTATCGTCGAGAAAGAAGTCTTGGCAAAGCTTAGTTCGAGACAAACGAGTTGAGGAGATACACGATTATTCATCACAGAGTCTGGTCGCGCCCAACGCCGCGCTGGTCGCTCCTATCCGTGCCTAGCGCCGCGCCAGGGTACCAGCAGGCCCGGCGCGGGATCGAGCCTGGTCAGCCCGAGACAACACCGACCACCTGGTTCCCGATGAACCGGTGGTCCATTCTGGTTTGGTCTAACCCGGTCTGATCTCGCCAGTCAGCGAACCAACCGGTTCGACCGGCGGTTCGAGTAAGTTTTGGTTCGTGATTTTTGGTCCGAGTCTCTTCCCGAAATCTAAGTAACTTTTCGAGCCAAACTAATCCAGTCAAATATGCAGTCTAAAATCCGGACTTAGTATATTTTAGCAGACCATTGGAGCGTTCCCTTTCATCCGACTAAGTGAGAATATAACCAAGCATCATAGCATATCATCAAGCATTCCGAGCATATACTTAGCATTTATTTTCTTATATGTTTATGTAGCTTAAGGAGAGTCGAGCCTCCTACAGCTAACTTCAGTATCCAAGCACTTGCAACAGGAATTTACACCATATTAGGTGGGAGCCTTTACAAGGCGTTACGTTGCGCATTTCAGTTATCCTGTATGAGGTATGTGAGTGAATTATTTACCCGAACGGTCGAATTAACCCGTTTGTTGTTTAGTTAAGTTCTCCCAGGTGAGAGGCCGACCTAAGGACCTTCCTATTCCACCTGGAACCTGATAAGGGGCCGACCTAAGGGCCTTATTAGTCTTATCTAGTGATGTGCACATGAGCGGCCAAGGCCGACAAGGGTCTTTTAGACCACATTTTTCAGTAACAACTCTTATATATATAAGTCATAATACGTTATTATTAATGTAGTCTAACTCAATGCTGGTCAGTATGGGGCTCACGTACTGGGTTCCACATCACATTAATATCTGTACCATGTCTGAGGTATGTTCGAGACAGTTAGTTCTCCCAGGTGAGAGGCCGAAGCAAGGGCTTTCCTATTCCACCTGGTACCCGCAGATAGGGTTGTGCACATGAGCGGCCAAGGCCGACAAGGGTCTTCGACCACAATTTAAGTTTAAGAAAATTTTACATTACAGCACATCTTATTTATTATATGCTGCTTTTAAGTTTATGTTTACAATTAAGATTATTTCAGTTCCAGTTTTCCCACGAGCATGCAGATCATGCTCACACTCCCACAGACTTTCCTATTTCAGGTGTCGGATCCAGCGTGCTGGGTGAGCAGACGTGGCAAACGTGGCCATGAGCAGAAGACATTTTTACACGCATTTATTTTCCTAAATTCATGAGCATGTATTTATATGTGTGCGTGTGTTATGTATGTTTTCAGTTTAAAGCTTTCGCTAAATACGACAGTGCGAGACAGTCAGACTGCATGTGTGATTCCATTATCTCCATAGTGGATTGATTTGGTTGCATGTTTTATTATGTCTGCATGAGTAAGATAATAAAGTTTTCGTAGCATCCCGCAAGTAAGAAAGTATTTTTGAAAAACAATCCCGCACGCTCTTTCGAAAATAAAAGCAAAAATTTATCTCTGATTTTTAGTATTCAAAGCTAGTAGGGTGGGGTGTTACACACAGACTTTGATGACTGTTGGGACGCAAATTTTAATCCCTACAAGAATGGTAAGATCCAAAGGGCAATGGGGACTGGATACGATGAGTTTGATCACTACCTCGTCTCAAATTTGATACTTATGATTGCTCGTGAACTAGTTGCTCCACTCAAATTGGACGTCTTGGACTGGTGGTAAAAATAAGTACCATTTATCCTATTCCATGTTTATTGGTCAAGCAGATTTTCGTTGTCTCAGCCTCAACAGTGGTTGTTGAACAAGCATTTAGTGAGAGAGGATATACACTGGACTCATGAAGGTCGTGGTTGACGCCACAAAACCTAGAGGCTCACATGTTTCTGCGTAATTGAAAGAAGGGCCAAGTAAGGATGCAAAGGGTCATGCTAATTACCGACAAGGATGAAGAAGAAGAAGCATCCGATTTTACTAGTACGAGTGCAATTGCGGGAACTGAAGACGACTACGGGACCTACGATTACAAGGGCATAGGCTAAAACACGCATTTTGCCATCTACTTTTATCAAGGTAAGTAAAGTAAGAGTACTATGAGGACTTTGATTTGCAAGGTAAGGAACTTAAGTCAACTCAGCCGGAGTCCAATTTTTTTTACACTCCTACTTTCTTAAAAAAAAAAAAATGCCGGCCCAAAACCGGTTCAACCTTGAACCAGCCCAAAACCGACGGTTCACTGAACTGGCTTAGAACCGGCAAAACATTGAACCGACCCATGCATATGATAGGGCCAATACAAGACCCTGCAAACCTCATCCCAGAATCAGGGATTGACCATGTCGTTTTATATATGAATCATTATAGTGATAGGGAAAATTACACTTTGCCTACCAAACTATCCGCGTTTTTACACTTTGCCCACTCAACTTTTTTCGGTGACATTTTACCCCTTGAACTTCACATTTTCTTGCACTTAACGACTTCCGGCCACCGGAGATGCAAAATCAAGGGCAAAGTGTAAAAACGCGAATAGTTCAGTAGGCAAAGTGTACTCGTGAAGACTAATTTGAGGTGTCTCCTAAGGTGTAAATGACGATTTTGCCCTTGATTTTGTATCTCCGGTGCCGGAAGTCGTTAAGTGCAAGAACATGTGAAGTTCAAGGGGTAAAGTGTCACCGGAAAAAGTTGAGTGGGCAAAGTGTAAAAACGCGGATAGTTCGGTAGGCAAAGTGTAATTTTCCCATAGTGATAATATAAAATGTCATGGATAATGTAATTTTGTATTTAGATGGACCATAAAAAATTAATTAGTTAGAATAATATATAATAATTATATTCTCCCTTTGGGAGCTTTTGTTTGTCTTTTTTAGCGCGTGTTGTGGTAGGTTTGGTTCTATAGCAATCGCATGTGGGTGTCTCTCCTATTAGAGGCAGTTGCCTCTCGGGCTGTATTCATATATATTTCGTGCTTTAATATTCTCTATCATTTTAAAAAAGAATAATATATAATTATTTTTATTATTGGTACAATTGTTTTTTATGTGATTTGAAGGGGTTTGATTATGACACTAAAACCAGTTAAATAATATTACAGAAATATTGCTTAGTAAGATGAAAAATTATAATATTTGTTGTAATAATAAAAACTTAAAGAAAAAAATTTGCAACAAAATGTCTTATATATATAATTGCTAACAAAAAATTTACTAAAATTATTTATTGTTTCATGCATTTTTCCTATACAATCCATTATTATTATTATTAATATTATTATTATTATTATTATTACTATTATTATTATTATTATTATTATTATTATTATTATTATTATTGTTGTTGTTGTTGTTGTTGTTGTTGTTGTTGTTGTTGTTATTATTATTATTATTGTACAAACTGTAACCGAAATCTTAGTTATAAATACTTTATTTTTGTAACAGTTATAGCATATTTCCATTAACAATTTTCGGTTACACGGATATGCTATATATATATTTGCGCCCACATGAGAATGGTGCTTAGTGAAAAAAATGAAAATAAATTGTAGCCATTAGATCGAATGATTTAATGGATAAAAAAAACCAAAATTATACCCTCATTAAGGGTAATGTGATAATTTCCACACGCAAATAGTCGGACCTACCTGCCACATCACACCCTCTCTCATTCCCTTCTCTTCTATCTCTCCAGACACACACATGCCATGTCATCACTTCACACGCACACAACACACTCACGCACACACACAACACACGCACACACACTCCCACCCACACATAACACACGTACAAACTCCCACCGAAACACACATTTGCACTCACACGTATAAACCTGTTTCAGACAAGCCGCCGTCCGACAGTCCACTGACGTCTTCACGTCGTCTGTCACGCCATACGCCGCTGTCGTCCTCACATTGCCGTCGTCCTCCATATACCATCGTTCGCCACCATCTAACTCGCCGGAACACGACAGCCCTGTTGGGATCTGTGAGGATCTCGTTATGTACAAATCACGAATTCAATAGCAAACGTAAACCTATGCTCATCGGATCTAAAGGCTTGACGTAGAGAACTTACGGCTTAAAATTTATGGCGATCTAGCTGATCTTCAGGATGACCGGGACTGGCACACGAGCAGGTCGAGATCACGATCGGGTCACGGAGATCGTCCGGTCGTGTCGATGGATCGAGCTGGCCGTGTCGCGAGGGGTCGCCGATTGTATCGCACGTCTCGTCGGCGGTCATGTTACGTCGCGGAACTCCGATCGTTGTGTCGCGGGTGGCAGAGCTTCACGGCAGAGATCCGGCTGGTCGGCGGTGGATTTGGGATGCGGGTTGCGGCCTTCGGGTCGTGATTTGTCAACTCCTTGTAGATGATCACCGGGTCTCGATTACCTATGGATCTTCTACCGTATTACTCAAACACCCTTCTTTAACTTGTACCAGTGGAGCAACAAGAAGAAGATAAAGCTCGAATGAGAACCGAGAGAGAGATGAGAGGACGGTCGTGTGTCTCGACATTATGAGATGATTATTCTCTTCTCATGAGCTTAATGATGTATATATAGAGCTACAGTAGGGACCCATAGGAGATTAGAAATAGGGATCCTTAATTAATTAGACTAACTGTGGGTCAAACCCACTCCTGTAATTAATTAAATAATATTATAGGCCACTAACATAAATATTATTGAACTCCCTTTTCCTAGCTCAAATTACATTTGAGACTCCAATTACAATTACTCGATTTACTTTCCCACGTTTAACATATAATGTCCATTAATTAATTCGATTAATGACAATCAATAATTAATTAATTTATTATTATTTCACCGAAGCTAGCGCTCGTTCATCGCATTCTTATTATGTCAGAACTTAATCCACCTGCAGGGTTTAGCATAACAATCCTTCATGAACTCACTCTGGGGACATCATCAGACTAACGCACATGGTGACCGTAAATATCTTAACAGCACAAACTATATATAGTAATATTACCCAAAATAGTAGGAATATTAATCCAGCGAGTTGAACCTCACCCAAGTGAATCAAAGTAATATGTACTACACATATATGCCTGTTTATATTTTACGGGTTAAGAGAACGCAGTAATTAATCGAGGCCTAGTTCATTTACGACGATCAGTATAAAATGAACTTCTCCTCTCCAGGATCCTGTTCAATACATAAATGTACTAGTGCAACTAATCAGTCAAGACAAATTGTACAGTTGACACTACAACCGTTCAGATGGGGTGTTCATTTCCATCTAGGTTGTGAACCGCTACTCTTGTTTTGAAAGTGACTGATAGAATGATCTTCGATTCGCCCGATGACGACCCACTCTATCAAAGTGCAAAACAACAGAACGTAGAACTTGTTTAATCTAATATGATTCTCATTCATAAAGGGAAAAAGTGTAATAACATGCAAATCCAAGCTTTCAGTATATAACACTAACAATCTCCCACTTATACTTAAAGCTTTCGCTTTTAAAGTATATAACACTAACAATCTCCCACTTACCAATCCTTATTCTAAAAGACCTATGTCGATCCTATTGCCATATACCTGACTCCCATTCATTCCACGTGTTTGATGAAGACCTTCCCCGGCAAACTCTTCGTGAAAGGATCAACTAGGTTTTCCTCCAATGCAATCTTGGCAACATCAACGTCTCCTCTACCAACTATATCTCGTATCAGATGGTACTTGCGCTCTATGTGTTTGCTTTCACTGTGGGCTCGAGGTTCCTTTGAGTTTGTTACTGCTCCACTATTATCACAGTACACGGTGATACATCATGGAAAACTCAGAATCACCTCTAAGTCCACTAAGAAGTTTCTGAGCCAAACTGCCTCTTTCGCTGCCTCTGAGGCTGCTATGTACTCGCCTTCCATGGTGGAGTCTGCCACGCATTTCTGTTTAGCACTCCTCCATGAAATGGCTCTACTTCCCAAGGTAAACACATAACTTGAGGTTGACTTACTTTCATCCCTATCTGACTGGAAATCGGAATCAGTGTAACCCAGAGGTAACAAGCTATATGCACGGTAAACTAACATGTACTTCTTAGTCCTTCTCAGGTACTTAAGTATATGTCTCACCGCAGACCAATGTTCCCGTCCCGGATTACTTTGATATCTAGCCACCATGCCAATGGCGTAACTAATATCCGGCCTAGTGCACAGCATCGCATACATAAGACTTCCTACAGCCGAAGCATAAGAAACTGTCTTCATGTCCTCTATCTCTTGAGGCGTCTTAGGAGACATCTCCTTCGACAAAGGTATTCCATGTCTGAAAGGTAACATACCCTTCTTGGAATCCTGCATGCTGAATCCGGCTAAGAAAGTATCTATGTATGAATACTGGGATAAGCACAACATTCTCTTCTTACGGTCTCGAATGACCCTAATACCAAGAATGTGTCCTGCTTCACCTAAGTCCTTCATATCAAACTGCTTAGACAACCACACCTTTACGTCTGATAACTCATTTCCAATAAGCAGTATGTCAACTACGTAAAGCACAAGAAACACCACCACGCTCCCACTGATTTTCTTGTAAATGCAGTGCCCATCCGGACATTGAGTGAACCCGTACGACTGGATCACCTCGTCAAAATGAATGTTTCATGATCTCAAAGCTTGCTTCAGTCCATAACTAGACCGATTAAGCTTACACACTAGATGCTCACGTCCCTTAGCAATGAATCCCTCTGGTTGCTGCATATAGATGTCCTCCTGAAGGTTTCCCGTTAAGGAAAACCATCTTGACATTCATCTGCCAGACCTCATAATCCATATGGGTGGCTACAGCCAAGAGAATCCGAATGGACTTAAGCATAGCTACTAGCGAAAAGGTCTCATCATAATCAGTACCTGCGATCTGGGTATAACCTTTCGCAACAAGCCTAGCTTTGAAGGTTTGCACCTTCCCATCTGATCCTCTCTTTCTCTTATAGATCCACTTACATCCAATGGGTTGTACCCCATCGGGTGGTTCTATAAGATCCCAGACCTGATTGGAGTCGAATGACCCCATTTCAGCTTTCATTGCGACATTCTATGAATTTTTGCATCCTTATATTGGAGTGCCTCATTGTAAGTTCTTGAGTCTGATTCAAGGTCTCCTGGAACTGAGTCTGAAGACTCTCCAAGACCTATCCATCAGTCGGGTAAATGAGAAACTCTCCCACTGCGACGAGGTACTGTCTGCACTGGTACACTTTTAGTGTGTCGTGTTGCAGTATTATGTGATGTATCTACTTGTGTACTCGGTGGGGAACCATCGACTTCACTCCTTAACTCCTCTAAGACTACTCTACTTGCGGGCTTCTGATTCATAATATAGTCTTCTTCCAAGAATCTAGCATTCGTCGAAACGATCACCTTCAGATCCTTAGCACTATAAAATAATCCACCTTTCATTCCCTTAGGATAGCCCACGAAAACTCGTGCTTCCAAACATTTATCCAACTTGCCAGGTTCCTGCACTAACACATGTGCAGGACTACCCCATACTCGAAACTGTGAGAAACTGGGCTTACGCCCTTTACTCATCTCATAAGGAGTAGTACAACTGACTACGATGGAACCATGTTCAGAATGTACGATGTTGTTTCCAATGCCATACCCCATAACGCATCTGGTAACCTCGAATATCTCATCATCGACCTAACCATCTTCATAAGAGTCCTATTTCTTCACTCTACAACCCCGTTCTGCTGGGGCGTGCTGGGAGCAGTAAGTTAGGATTCAATCCCAACTTTCGATAAGTATGTCCTGAACCTTCCAAAGAGGTAATCGCCACTTCGATCAGAACAAAGTGACTTGATACACTTACCATGAAGATTCTCCACAACTGCCCGATACTCCTTGAATTTCTCAAACCATTCGGACTTGCGGTGCAACAGGTATACGTACAAAAATCTCGAGTAATCATATATAAATTAGACATAATACTCGAGTCCACCTCTAGCCTGGATCGACATAGAATCATACAAATTAGAATGAATCAATCATAGCACTTCTTGGCTCCGGTACCCCTTTGTCGTAAACGGCCTCTTGCCCATCTTACCTTCCAAGCACGATTCGCAAGTTGGATAGTGCTCTTCCAATGGATCGAGATTTCCACTAGCCACTAACTTTTGAATCCTCCTAAGGTTGATGTGGCCAAGTCTAAGGTGCCACAGATATGCTTGATTCATCTGCGAATACTCCTTCCTCTTATTAGACATAGTCATGATATTATTTAATTCATTTTGTTGCACTGTGGGATAGTTTGGTTTGAGAACAAACCAATTGCCAACTAATGAATCAGAACAAATGAAACGATTTCCATAACGAATAATAACCATATCATTGAACATAAATGAAAAACCATCCATAGCGAGTGTAGAAACTGAAATAAGATTCTTTCTAAAACTAGGAACATAAAGGCAATGTCTCAAAACCAAGCTACTACTATCAAATGATAAAGTAACGTCTCTCACTGCAACAGCTTCCACTTTCGTAGAATTGCCCATGTAGACGGTGATCTCTCCCTCCTTAAACCGTCTGGTTTCCTGGAACCCCTGCAAAGAATTGCAGACATGATAAGTGGCTCCAGTATCTACACACCAGGTTCTGGTAGATACAAGCGCTAAACATGTTTCTACAACAGCAATGAGAGAGTTACCTTTCTTGAGGAGAGGGCAGTCGACCTTCCAGTGTCCCGACTTATTGCACTCGTGGCATCTTCCTTTCAGTTGCTTGACCACAGCCTGAGGAGCCAGTCGAGCAACCGGAGCATCCTGTCACCTCGCATTTCCTATTGACTTCTTTCTCTTCCTGCCCTTGTGAGGCCTGGAAGGTCCAGTCTGCTCGGTGACTAGCACCTGAGGAGCCTGAGTAAATAAGGCTTCCGCCGACTGAAGCTCTGCAAGCAGTTCTAGAAGAGCCATATGCATCTTGTGCATGTTGTAGTTAAAAACGGAACTGATCAAAGCTCTTCGGCAGAGACTGGAGCATAATATCAACTTGGGTTTCCCCGTCGATAAAACCTCTCAGGACCTCAAGCTCATTGAGCTACGCCATAACCCTGAGGGCGTGCTCGCTAACAGCTGTGCCCTCGGCCATGCGCGTACTCATCAGAGCACTCAAAGCCTCTTGCCTAGCAGCCCTAGGCTGATGTCCGAATATATTCCTGAGATTGAGCAGTATATTTGCTGCAGTGGGCTAGACTGATGCTGATGTTGAAGAACATTCGACATAGAAGCCAGAATGTAACACTTCGCCGTCTCATCAGCCTTCTTCCACCGAGCATACTCTCATTTCTCCTGATCGGGAGCATCGGCCGCGGGCTCTGTCGGGCAAGCATCAGTTATAGCAACCTATAACCCTCAGTAGTCAACACTATATCATAGTTCCTCTTTCAATCAATGTAATTAGGACCAGTAAGCTGATTTTGTTTTAGAATAAAAGATAACGGATTGAACGACATGATGAATATCATGAGAATCATGCAAATAAATTTTACAGATTAAACATTTTGAATTTAACTGCTAATATTGACATCCTCAAAACAATATTAACTTAAATTTACCGACATCTCAAAACACCGTGGGTAATGCATGATACGAGGGTAACCTTACAAAACTCAACATTCGCCAGAGAAGGGCTTTTCAAGAACCCATTAATTTCCATAAGTCAAAACAAAATTCATGATCAACGAAATTAATAGTCAGTTTCTGTTTGGCCATGCAATAGAATTCAGGGACCCCGAGGGGGGTTAATAAATTTAATCGCATTCTAAGTGAATCCCATTTCTCGATCCTAAGGTCGTCAAATTTGATTATACGTCATCCGAGGGGAAGCCCGTACGCTCTCATAAGATTTCCTCTAATCGTCTAATCAGAATTTGTCCTGATAACTTCCTACAATTAATTTTAGTAATTTCACCCGAGGGGGAGCCCATTACCGCAGTTAATTAATTTTCCGACAAATTAGAAATGGAAGCCTTAGGAATTTTACAATTAACTTTAATTTAAAATCCCTTCTCAAACTTAGTATTATTTTATGAGAATTTTTAAATATTTATGCAATTTCAAATTAATCCTATGAAAATGCAATAATTAATTATCATGCCCAATAATTCATGCAATTCTAAATTAATCCTATGCTAAAGCAATAATTAATTAACATGCATAAATACTCATGCAATTCTAAATTAATCCTGTGCTAAAGCAATAATTAATTATCATGCATAATTATTCTAGCAATCCTAATTAATCCCATGCATAAGCAATAATTAATAAACATGCATAAATAAATAATTAATGGCATAATAAATTTAAATAAATAATTAAATAAATCCACAATTATGGCCATTAAATATTGAGTCTCTGTAAACAAGGAAACTGTAACAGTTCTTTCCCTGTTCAACTGGAACTCCTTTAGCAGTAAAATCCTGGTTGATATTGTACTGCTTGGTCAACAAGTAAAAACCTCTCCACCCAGCTCAGCTCGCCGTCGCCGCCTGGCCGCCGGTGGTCGGAAAATCCCGTCGCCACCTTTTTTTTTCGAGGCTCATTGATCTCTTGTGATCTCCAGTCATCAACACACGATCAAAACACGAAAAATATAATTTACAAAATTACATACTTCGATCCTAGATCCAACAAATGGATGTACATGTTTTTTAAACAAATAATTAAATCTATCCCGTCAACCCCCGGGCGAATAATTATATCCATTAATTCCTCGACATGTTTGAGGCTTTAAAAACGAATTTAAAACCATACATCATATTTAACAACATTCATCAAACACATAGTCGACCATAATAGTGGACTAACTATTTCCTGCAAAACCGAGTTATGCAAATATAATCCAATATATGGCTACGTTTGTACACATCTTGTACAAAACGAATTAACCTAGTGCTATGATACCACTTGTTGGGATCTGTGAGGATCTCGTTATGTACAAGTCACGAATTCAATAGCAAACGTAAACTATGCGCAGCAGATCTAAAGGTTTGACATAGAGAACTTATGGCTTAAAATTTTATGGCGATCTCGCTGATCTTTAGGATGATCGGGATTGGCACACGAGAAGGTCGGGATCACAATCGGGTCGCAGGGATCGTCTGGTCGAGTCTCTGGATCGAGCTGGCCGTGTTGCGAGGGGTCGTCGATCGTGTCGCACGTCTCGTCGGTGTCGTGTCGCGTCGCAGATGGCGGAGCTTCACAACGGAGATCCGGCTGGTCGGCGGCGGATCTGGGTTGGCGGGTTGCGGCCTTCGGGTCGTGGTTCGTCAACTCCTTGTAGATGATCACCGGGTCTCGATTACCTATGGATCTTCTATTACTCAAACATCCTTCTTCAACTTGTACCAGTGGAGCAACAAGAAGAAGATAAAGCTCGAATGAGAACATAAAGAGAGATGAGAGGCGGATCGTGTGTCTCGAAATTATGAGATGATTTTTCTCTTCTCATGAGCTTAATGATGTATATATTGAGCTACAGTAGTACCCTTAGGAGATTAGGAATAGGGCTTCTTAATTAATTAGACTAAATGTGGGCCAAACACACTCCTCTAATTAATTAAATAATATTATGGGCCACCAACATAAATATTATTGAACTCCCTTTTCCTATCCCAAATTACATTTGAGACTCCGATTATAATTACTCGATTTACCTCTCCACGTTTAAGATATAATGTCAATTTATTAATTCGATTACTGAAAATCAAGAATTAATTAATTTATTATTATTTCACTGAAGCTAGTGCTCGTTCATCGCATTCTTATTATGCCGAAACTTAATCCACCTACAGGGTTTAGCATAACAATCCTTCATGAACTCACTCCGGGGACATCATCAAACTAACGCACATGGTGACCGTAAATATCCTAACAACACATCCTATGTAATGCCCCGTTTCTTTTTAATAAGCTTAGCATCTCATTTCATTGCTCGACTTAGTTTAAATTCCTATTTTTATTTCTTCTTTTATGCCCTTGTTTTAATTAATTGTACTAAGTGTTATGTGTGCTTCAGTGAATTATATGCTTTATTGTATTTTGTGTGCTTATATATGTGCTATTTGTTTTGATTTAATTTTCGCCTAAGCTTTTAATTGTCCTAAGTGTTTATTTGTATTATGCGCTAAGTGTTTAATTTAATTTTCTTAAGTATTTTTGTGCTAAGTGTATTTATACAAATTATATGCTTAAGTGAATTATGTGCCTAATTTGTATTTATAAGCTAAGTGGGCTTAATTGGATTGTTTGCCTAGGTGTATTTTCTATTTATGTGCTTAATTGTGTGATTAAGGGATTAATTGATTTGTGTCTTTAAGTGATTATTGATTTTTTGCTTATTTGATTATTTGATTTAAGTGCTTAAGTAAATTTATTTTTCTAAGTGCTTTATATGCATTTATATTTATATACCTAAGTGGTTGTTTTAATTATATATATGTGTGTTCATCCGGTTCCGGCCCATGTTCTATTAAGACCCATCCCTTTAGCACATAAACTTGAACTTGGCCCAAGTCTATTATTCTCGGCACCTTTAGCAGCCATCATGGAATATATTGGTCCACCAGCAACTCCCTTCTTTCTCGGGTTACAATCTCCTAACGGTCCTCCTCCATTCAGCAGCCCCACGTCCATATATATTGTTAGAGAAGTTAATATTATGCAAACTAGTCTGGCCCAATACATCGGCCCATGCCACACATGAACATGCAGAACTAAGCACGTCAGAATGAAGACAAGAGCAACGGCTCTTTACAGCTGTGTGTACGGAGCTCATCTGCACCATAGATGATATGGATAGGTGTAGGATCAAGATTATTCTTGTACTAGGTAGTTCTCATCTGATTAGGATTTTGGTGCACTGTTTAATGATGATGTATTGAACAGTAAAAGCATTGAATTATTGAGCAAGAAATTGTCTGCACAATGGCAGCTATCATTGGCATTTTGTTCTTTATGATCTTTCATCATTTTTATCATGGTATCAGAGCAGGATTTTCTTGCTGCTGATACACTTATCCTTTTTCATTCTCAAGTCTTTTTCTTCTTTAATGAATGTCTGATACGAGACAACCATGTCTGGTACTGGGGGACAACCTCTTCACCCCATTTCACCTCTTCAAGTCATTTATGCTCAGAATCAGCTGTTGACCACAAAGTTAGATGAGAACAACTATCTCATATGGAAGAAGCAGGCACTCATCACCATCAGAGGCTATGGCCTCGAACATTTCATCACTGGAGGACAGGAGCCACCTCAGCTTACTGAGCAGCAAGGAACACAGATCCCTAATCCTGAGTACATCACCTTTTAGAGGCAAGATCAGATCTTGGCTTCATGGCTGCTTTCATCCTTATCAGAAAGCCTTCTTGTTCAAATGGTAGGGCTTCAAACCTCGAAAGAGATATGGCAAGCACTCTCTACCAACTTCACCAGCCAGTCATTAGCCAAGCAAATGTAGTTTAAGCTGCAGCTACAAACCATGAGGAAAGGAAATCTAAGCATGATGGAATTCTTAAACAAAATGAAAGGTTTCTTTGATATGTTGGCATCTGTGGGAGCTAATGTCTCAGACAAGGATCAAATCTTACATATAATCTCACCCCTGGGAAGTGAATATGATCCTGTGATGATTACAGTCACCTCAAGAATAGATACTTGGTCATTTATGGATGTCCAAGCACTTCTGTTAAGCTATGAGTCAAGATTGGAGGCTGCAAATCCTCACACTGGTAGTTGAAACATCAACCCAGATGGATCTCAGCCCTCTCTTAACATTGCTGCTCAAGGATTTCAAGGAAGAAATTGGAACAACAGCAATCAAGGCAGAGGAAGAGCTAACTCATTCAGAGGAAGAGGAAGATCTAGAGGAGGTTTTAGAGGAAGAGGTGACAGGTTTCAAGGAGGAAGGACTGTGTGTCAAGTATGTTGGGTAACCGGCCATACAGCTGATAGGTGTTGGTACAGATATGATTCCACATATGTTCCTTCCAACCAACAACAGCAACAACACAACAACTTGACTTCTCAAAACCATAACAGTGGTGGTTTTCAGCATCCAAGAAGCGCTGGTCTTCATTTAGCTCAGCTGCCACCTCCTTCACCTAGCACCAGCTCAGAGAGTAATGTTGAGTCTCTTTGGTGTCCAGACTCAGGGGCTACCAACCACATCTCAAATGACCTCAACTCTCTCTCCAATGCTTCAGAATATCAAGGCACCAATAGACTTCATATGGGTAATGGAGTAGATGAGTCTATCTTTCATATTGGCAATGCTCAACTTAAATCTCCTCATTCATCTAGGGTCTTTAAAATGAACAAACTTCTTCATGTTCCGTATGTTACTAAAAATCTCCTCAGTGTTTCTGAATTTGCCTTAGACAATAATGGTATTTTGAGTTTCATCCTAACTCTTGTGTTGTCAAGGACCAGGCTTCTTATCAAGTTCTACTCAAGGGAACACTTAAAGAAGCTCTTTATCAGTTCAGCCTCACAAGTCAAAGAGATTTTCAGCTTTCTTCAAATTCCTTTCAACCAAGTGTTCATTCAGTTTCTCCAGTTTCTCATTCCAAGAAGTGCAATTTAGAATTATGGCACAAAAGATTAGGTCATGCATCTTATGATGTTGTAATAAGAGCATTGAAAGATTATAATATCTCTTTTGAGGAAAGTGAAATGAATGACCCTTGTTCTTCTTGTTTGTTGGCCAAATCTCACAGATTACCTTATTTCATTTCTGAAACTTTGTGTAGTGAACCTCTTGAACTGATTCACTCTGATTTATGGGGCCCTTCAACAGTTAAATCTAGAAATGGATACCTTTGTTATGTAACCTTCATTGATCATTACAGTAGGTTCACTTGGTTGCATCTGCTTAAACACCAATCAGACACCTATAATGCCTTTCTTCACTTTAAAAGGCTTGTTGAGAATCAGTTGAATAAAACTGTTAAAAGTGTTCAAACAGATTAGGGAGATGAGTTCAGATCTCTTAGCAAATTCTTTCTTGAAAATAGAATACATCATAGACTCTCTTGTCCTCACACTCCTCAACAAAGTGGTTTGACAGAAAGAAACATAGGCATGTTGTGGAAATGGGGTTATCTTTGCTTGCTCAGTATTCCCTGCCCATGACCTTTTGGGATGATGGTTTTGTCACTTCTTGTTATCTCATTAACAGAATTCCAACTAAATTGCTTTCACATAAAACTCCTTTAGAAACTCTGCATGGCCATAAACCCAATCTGCACATGTTAAAGGCCTTTGGTTGTTTATGTTATCCTCTTGTTAGACCATACAACAAACATAAACTTCAGTTTAGATCAGATTTTGGTACCTTTGTTGGATACAGCCCTCATCACAAAGGATACAAAGTTCTCTTGCCTAATGGAAAGCTGATTATCACAAGAGATGTAGTTTTCAATGAAAATGTTTTTCCCTACAAGCAAAAACTTTCTCCTTCTGCTACTCACACATGTCCAACAAATTTAAACACCAATGCAGCTCCTTGTGTTATTGATTTCTCCCACACTTATACCAAACTTTCATCTCAGCCATTAAGGGCAAATCAACCACAGACACCAAGATCTTCCACCTCATCTCATCATAACACTCTCAACTCTCCTCAGTCTATTCCTGCAGGCTCTAGCTCAAATACAACTGTTCCTTTGTTTGTTGAGTTGCCAATGTTAACTGATAGATTTGCTCAACCTGTTAATCATGTGAATGATACTAGTGTTACTAATGAATCTGTTCATCCTATGGTTACCAAGTCTAAGAGGGGAATTTACAATCTTAAAATTTACAGCACCACAGTGTTGGAACATGAACCAAAATCTCTTGAAGATGCTCTCAGTCATGCCAAATGGAAAGAAGCAATGCAAAGTGAGTATTCAGCCTTAATGCAAAATAAGACCTGGAATCTTGTTCCTTTACCTACTGACTGCAATGTAGTAGGAAGCAAATGGGTTTTGAAACTCAAAAGGAATCCTGATAACAGTATTAGCAAGTACAAAGCCAGGCTAGTGGCTCAAGGTTATTCACAGACTGCAGGCTTTGATTTCAAGGAAACCTTTAGTCCTGTTGTGAAACCAACTACCATTAGGGTAATTCTTACTCTTGCTGTGAAGTTCAATTGGAATGTGAGACAACTTGATGTGAGCAATGCATTTCTACATGGAGAGTTAGAAGAAAATGCCTATATGAGACAGCCTCCTGGATTTGAAACATCTTCAAAAGGTGATACACCTCTAGTATGCAAGTTGAACAAAGCATGGTTTACCAAAATCAAAGGAACTCTTCATGATTTGGGTTTTAGAAATTCAGTTGCTGATTCATCACTCTTTTATAAAATTGACAAAGGAATCAATGCTGATTTATGTTGATGACATAATCCTCACTGGGAATGACAATAGGGTGATTGAAGAGACTATCAAAAATCTACAGAAGGTCTTTCCTATCAATGATCTGGGCAGTCTCCACCATTTTCTGGGAATTGAGGCACATCACATTGCTCAAGGCATGTACCTTTCTCAACATAAATATGTCTGTGATTTACTAGCCAAAACCAAGATGGACAGTGCTAAAGGGTGTCCAACTCCTATGATTTCATCATCAAGGCTCTCAAAATATGTTGGTGATCCCACAGTTGACCAGACTTTCTACAGGAGCATAGTTGGGGCACTTCAATAATTGACCATTACAAGACTAGAAATTTCCTATGCAGTGAATAACGTAAGTCAGTTTATGTCTTCACCTCTTAACACTCATTGGAAAAGTGTGAAAAGAATTCTCAGATATCTTAAGTCCACATCTCACTTTGGTTTACACATCACTGGAGACAAAGATTTGAAGTTGGTAGGATTTTCTGATGCAGACTGGGCATGTGATGTTGATGATAGAAAATCAGTGACTGGTTCTTGGGTTTTTCTTGGAGGAAATTTGATTGCTTGGAGTTCAAAGAAACAAAATGTTGTCTCTAGATCAAGTACAAAAGCTGAGTATAGAAGTTTAGCACACACCACTGCAGAAATCAGCTGGATGCAGTCTTTGCTAAATGAGATTGGTGTTCTTCATGCAGATACTCCTATTATTTGGGTTGATGACTAAGATGCTATTGCTTTGGCATCTAATCCTATCTTGCATGCTCGTACTAAACATATAGAGCTTGATGTACACTTTGTGAGAGAGAAGGTTGTAGCTAAAAAGGTAGCTATTCAGCATGTGCCCTCTTGTGATCAAGTGGCAGATATTTTTACAAAACCTCTCAGCTTGTAATTCTTCACTCGGCTTTGAAATTTATTGAGCTTATGTGATCTCACCTCGCTTGAATTGAGGGAGCCTGTTAGAGAAGTTAATATTATGCAAACTAGTCTGGTCCAATGCAATGGCCCAATACATCGGCCCATGCCACACATGAACATGCAGAACCAAGCACGTGAGAATGAAGACAAGAGCAACGGCTCCTTACAGCTGTGCGTACGGAGCTCATCTGCACCGTGATATGGATAGGTGTAGGATCAAGATTATTCTTGTACTAGGTAGTTCTCATCTGATTAGGGTTTTGGTGCACTATTTAATGATGATATTGAACAGTAAAAGCATTGAATTATTGAGCAAGAAACTGTCTGCACAATGGCAACTCTCATTGGCATTTTGTTCTTTATGATCTTTCATTATTTTTATCATATATAAAACTCTCAGAGAACATTAGCCCCACCCATCAGAAATCCTAGCACGCCATTATCGAACAACACCTCGAGAGACTCGCACCCTCGCGCGAGAACAGAGTTTGGAGCCATCATTGATCAACCTTGGAGAATCGAGCAAACAGCCAAAAGAAACCCTAGTCGAGTCCAATCCTAACTGAGAGCCCTCATTTCTTGCCTCTTTTAGTTCTTGATTGCAACGTACATGGCAGAGCCTTTTTACCTTCCTAATATGGCCGAAATGATGTTTAGGAATCAGCTTCCAATTGATGAAATGGGCATGCTTAACTTAGTGAAAAGAGGAGAGAAATGAGTTGTGTTTATGTGATTTTGGCTCGAGTTTTATTGCCTAATTTTGCTGAGTTTGCTAAGGCATGTTGAATTGATTATATGCTGAAAGTGAGTGTTTATCAGAGTCGTATACTCAGTTTTTTTTTTCTTTTTTTTTTATGTCTACTAAATTATTACTAAAACAAGAAAAAAAGAAGGAAACAAGGAAATAAATTTGAGGCTTGATCTATATATATTTGTTTGCATTGTTTTGCAGTGTTATATTACTACCTATAAATTGTTGTTATATATGCTTTTTAGTGTTTAAATTCAGAGTTATTACTCAGCTATCCTTGGCCTTTAATTATTTGAGAAAGTTAGGAAAATCGGTTAAGGAAAAGAAAAGAAAAGAAGGCTATTTTATATGATTATTGATGATCAGTATGTTGAGCCTTAAAAAGTGAAACCAATAGAGGTTCAAGCCCATAAAAAGTCTCCAATAATTTATTCTATCTCCATGTTATCCATTTATCTTATTCTCTTATCTATAAAAAAACAAGTCCTATTTTCAATATCTGACACGTGTCCCTCTTCTCCGTATGAAGCCATGTCGCCCTCATTAAAACGCCGTCTTTTTGTGCCTATTATTTCTGCATGCGCGTTCAATTCCTCTACAGACACAATTTTTTACACCCAATTTTTCTAGCATTCAAATCGGAATCTGCCATTCTTTCTTCCTATGCAAATGTCTTCATTTTTTTTTTTTGTTCTTTATTTTCCATTCCGCCCGATTTTGAAGCCTCCAAATTTCAATCTCCCGTCATGATTTCCTCTGCAACATCAAGAGCAACGACAGATCCGATGATGCCGAGGAGTTTTTCGTCTGGTTCGACTTCAAGGCAACATCAAGAGCAACTATTGTTAGAATTAGATTTAACTTTATTCGAAATAAATCGATTAATCCCAGGAGCATTCATATTGAATAATTGAGAATCATAACTGAATAGCGGAAGCGTACCTGATGGATTCATGTTGATTGATTTTTTTAGAACTCAAAAAATTTATATTTGGGATTTGGAAATCTTCCAAAAGACCGTGAACTTTATTTTTCCTTATTTTCCTTATTTTCTTTATTTTCCTTTCTCAGACGCATGAAGAAAGAAATGAATTGTCTTATATAGACAATTTGGGCAATTGATGTGCAATTGATATGAAATCATTAAATGCACTCATTTATTGCTCTGACTTTCACCATAAGAATTCATAATTGAATTCATAATTGAAAGATAAACAATATTAAATGCCCCTTTATTTTTCACGACTTTTGGGGACTCCACCCATAAATTATATGTTATTTCGGTCCTTTAGTTTAATATTATTATTTGCTACGTCACCAAATAATAATATTACCGGGTGTCCACATTTAATTATTCCACAATTCAAATTAAGTTCCTTAGCCAATATACAAAATTTGATCACTTAATTTCGCTAAACAATATAATGACCCAATGTATTAATTACACATATTTAATCCGAAATAGATCCAACAATCTCCCACTGGATTAAATATGTGTCCGGATAATACATTATACCTTTATGAGTTCAAAATATGGTCATTATTACAGAACTTAAACAATCTGGTCCATTAATCATAACAATATAGGACTAAAGCAGTTTTCGCTGAATAGATACAGCTAAACTATCAATAATCACATATATCACCATGATTAAATGACATAGATCAAATTGTGGAACATGTGGCATGAAAATTACATGAATGTGATCAGCACATGTCAATTTTCAACTAGTCCAACCTTAATGAGATCGTTAAGTACCATAATATAATGTACAAAGTGTCATGAACCAAAACTTTATTTCTGATCAGAATAAAAATGACAAAATATGTAGCAAATGCTCCCACTAGAGTGAAGCTTCCTGATTATGTAACACACCCATATGAGCAGTATGCTCGTAAAATGCCATAGGTGTTACACCTTTAGTTAGAGGATCTGCTAACATAGATTTTGTGCCTAAATGTTCAATGGAAATATGACCACTTTGCACCCTCTCCTTCACAGCTAGGAACTTAATGTCAAATATGCTTTGACTTAGACGAGCTCCTATTGTTGTTGGAGTACACAACGGCTGATTTATTGTCACAATAGATCTTGATAGGTCTTTCAATCTCTGGAATAATTCGCAGCCTTGTGACAAAGTTCCTTAACCATATTCCCTGGTTTGATGCCTCAAAACACGTCACAAACTCAGTTTCCATAGTGGAAGTGGTAACAAGTGTTTGTTTAGCACTACGCCAGGATATGGCACCACCAGCCAACATAAATAAGTACCTAGAAGTAGATTTCCTACTGTCTTGGCACCCCGCAAAATCGGAGTCAGAATATCCAACGATCTCCAAATGGTCTGATCTCCGATATGTGAGCATATAATCCTTAGTTCTCTTTAGGTATCTCATCACCCTTTTTGCTGCTTTCCAGTGATCCAATCCAGGATTACTAAGGTATCTACCTAACACACCAACTATGTACGCAATATCCGGACGCGTACATACTTGAGCATACATTAGGCTCCCAACTGCCGATGCATAAGGGACCTTTTTCATTTCCTGGATTTCCAAATTTCCCTTTGGGCATTGACTTAGACTAAATTTATCACCTTTAGCCACAGGGGTATTTCCTGGTTTGCTGTTCTGCATGCCAAAACGCTCAAGCACTTTATCTATATAGCTCTTTTGTGATAACCCTAGAATACCACGAAATCGCTCTCGATGTATCTGGATTCCTTATACAAAAGACGCTTCACCAAGATCTTTCATTTCGAAATTATTCGAAAGAAATTTCTTAGTTTAGAGTAACAGCCACATATCGTTTGTAGCAAGCAGAATGTCATCCACATACAAAACCAGAAAAATAAATTTACTCCCACTGAACTTTTGATAAACACAATCATCAACAATATTCATCTCAAAACCATACGAGATAATTATTTGATGAAATTTGTGATACCATTGTCGAGACGCTTGTTTGAGTCCATAGATGGATTTTCTTAATTTACAAACCATTTTCTTCGGGTCATCGACCTCAAAGCTTTCTGGTTGTACCATATAGATCGTCTCATCAATGTCTCCATTGAGAAATTTCGTCTTTACATCCATCTGATGTAACTCCAAATCAAAATGTGCCACTAGAGCAATGATTGTTCTAAAAGAGTCCTTCGAGGATACCGGAGAAAAGGTCTCACTATAGTCAATCCCTTCCCTTTGAGTATATCCTTTAGCCACAAGACGTGCTTTATACCTCTCCATATTACCATTTGCATCCCGTTTGGTCTTAAAAATCCATTTACAACCAACAGGTTTTGCACCTTCTGGCAATGGGACAAGTTTCCAAACCTTATTGTCTTGCATTGACTTATACTCTTCACGCATCACTTCAATCCATTCATATGAGTTGGATCCTTTATGACTTGTTTGAGATTGATCGGATCATCCTCATTCAAGTCACCCACATCCTCATTTTCTTGAAGAAATACCAAATAATCATCCGGAATGGCATTTCTACGTTCTCTAGTGGATCTCCGCAAAAGCGTTGGCTCTTGAACTGTATGTTCTTGAGTTTGTTGAGTTTGTTCTATATGTACATGTTGAGGTTCAGGTTCAAAATGAACAGTCTCCTCAATTGTATCTTGAAACTGTATGGGACCTAGAATGACTATTTCTTCTTGAGGAATCTTTTGATCCTCAAAAGTAAAGTCCGAAACTGTATTTCTCCCCCCAAACTCAATATCCTCAAAGAACATGGCAGTGCCCATCTCAAAAATATTTCTTGATGTGGGATCATAAAATTTATACCCCTTCGACCGTTCCGAGTAACCAATGAAATAACTGCTCACTGTACGAGGAGCTAGCTTTGGTTCATTTGGCCTATAAGGCCTTGCCTCAGCTGGACAACCCCACTACCTAAAATGCCTTAAGCTAGGCTTACGCCCAGTCCATAATTCATAGGGTGTTTTAACAGTCGCCTTAGTTGGTACTCGATTTAGGATGTAGACTGCAGTCTTTAGTGCTTCCCCCCACAAAGATCGTGGTAAAGTAGATTGACAAATCATATGTAACACCCCGCCTAGACTTACTAAAATCAGAGTAAATTTTTCGCGCTATAAATGGGAAGCGCTTATTTATTTTTCGAAAACATTATTAATTTTCGAAAAGACTTTAACTTTAATACACGGGATGCTACTGCTGAAATCTATTCTCTTTAATTACTATGCACGCAACCAAGTAAAGTTTACTTGAATCATTCATGCATTCTGAAATTCTGAAATTATAGTTCTGAAATGCGGAAGCAAATATAGTTCGGAAAGCACACACCAACACATGAAAAACATGTAAAGACAAAAGACAGTTTAGACATGTTCAAATAACTATAAGACATGCCATATCAAAATATCCTGACTGACGACCACCACCACATATAGCTCACGCTCCACGCGGGACTCCGTCACCTGAAAAAGAAGGTAGTGGGGAGGCGTGAGCACAAATAAATCAACGGTGCTCCGCCGGGACCGGTACTGAATACCCAGCACCTTTAATAATCCATCATGAAATTAGCATATATATAAATAAACTGGAACTGACTATATGGGACTAGCGGTAAACCGATACTCATGTGCACACTCTCGGGGTCCCCTCCCTCAGAAATCCAGGAAGGCACTAATCGCCACATCTGGACGCTAGACTTAGGATAGGCCCTAATCACACACATCCAAGTCATAACTAAAATACTGAAATATTGACCAAGACGAGATTACTCAACCGTCTCAGTCCTTCAATTTAATCACATATAGACCTCAGACATGGTAAACTATTAAAAGCAATGAAATACACAGTACAGGATCCCCACCTGAAAATTGGCGAATGCGAAATGCGGAAATGCTGAAATGAGTAACTGACGGAGGCTCGACTCTCCTCAAGCTACAAAATATATTGAGCGAAATATTCTAAGTACTGGGCTCAGAATAAAACTCAAATCTTTAATATCTTATATATCTATGTTCGCTCATTCTGCTTTAAAAATCATTTTAGGGATTTACGAGCTGATTTTTGAAAATATTATTGTTTTTGAGGCATTCTAGAATTCTCTGAAATTTTTCTAAGTCTGGAACTAAAATCTGACTTAATCAAATCTGACTGAAATCTAACTATATCTGGATCTTAAATCTATCTAGAATCTCAACTATATCTGAAATCTTAATCTGACTGGATCTGAAATTTATCTCGAACCGTCCGGATTGACCGGGCCGATTCGACTAAATTGGACCGACAACTCACTCGGAGCCGGTCGGTCATTCGCTTGATTATGTGCAGCTCGGTTATTTATATTCGGATCCGAAAAAATACCCGATTACCGGATCCGGATAAAACTAGGGTTTTGATTCTCGAAAATCCTAACTCATTTAAGGCCGATATTTAATATATATTTTCTATGTGATTTAAAAATCAATTTATAATTCACAACTGCAGCTAAAGTATTAACCGGACTATTTTTCTATATTTCTCGAATTAACGGCTAAAGTCCCGATTTTAAATCTAAGTCAACCGGCATCCAAAATTCATGAAGTTCGCAACATAACATCCTCAACATATGTACAGTCCATGGTCAACGTCTCAAGTCCAAAGTCAATTCCTAGACTAGTCAACCCAAAATCGCTACGACCGGTCAACACATTTGACCGGCTCGTTCGCCTATCAAACGAAGTCCGAAAATTCTCAAATTCGCACCTAAGCCTCAAATCAACGCAACGAATTTAATGGTATTTATTTCGACATTTTATCGAATTTATTTAAAAAGTCCGGAAAAATCGCTTCAAGCCCGAAAATCCCGATTTATTCAAATCTCTCTCAAATCATCAATTCGTCATTTCTATAATTATTCAATAATCGCATCTAAGCCATTGGAATCGAGTTTTAGCCGTTATACCTTAAATCGGCTCGGATCGGATAAATCGAAAGTAGATCGAGCTAGGAAAATGGATCGGGTGATAAGGAATGGGTCGGATCTCGGGCTATGGGCCGCGGATCCGGGTCAGCTGGTCATGGGAACTCGCGCACGAGGTCGCTGAGGTGTGCTCGCCGGCGTGGGAGAGCTGCCTGTGGATCGCCGCCGTGAAGGGTGTCGCCGGCGGAGCTTAGGTCGCGGATGATGCAGGGACGAACCACGAACGCGAGCTGGAGTTGTGAGATGGAGCTCGCCGGTTGGAGCTGAACGGAGCTGCGGGTTCGCTGGTGGACAGAGCTGTTGCAAGTGGCGGCGGCGAGAGCTGGCTGCGGGGGCTCGCCGGAAAACGAAGTTGCGGCTGAACTTGCGTGGAGGACTGAAGCTGACGGAGCTGGGCTCGTTGCGGGCTGAGGACGACGGCGGCGGTGCGAGCTCAAGGTGGTGGCTGCGGCGGAGCTGAGGGCGACGGCGGCGGGAGCTTAGTTTGGACGTGGTGAGCTCGCCGGTCGGAGGTTCACCGGAAAAGCAAGGTGGCTGGCCGGATTTTGAACGGAGAGGAAGAGATGAAGATGGATTCTTGAAGATGAAAGCTATGGATTCTTGAATGAAGATAGATCTAGGTTTGAATGGAGATGATGATGAATAGTAGAGTGATGGTGGCTAGGGTTTCCTGTGTTTGTTGGAAAAAGGGGGACAAAACTTGTATTTATAGTTGTCCAAGATTAGGGTTTTGCATTTTGGGTTTCAACTTGGGCTTAAAAATCGGGCCTATCTATTACTAAGTCGGGCTCGGTTATTAATCGTCTATTGGGCTCGGATTTAAAAATCGACTATGTTCTCGGGCTAGAAAAATAGGAATCCTACGCTCGGTTAAATAAAATTAATCGAACTAGGACTAATTAAATTAGTCGGTCGAAATAATTACTGATAATAGGCCGGCTAAAATTATTGGGCTTGCTCGAAAATGGTTGGGCTCGAATAAATTAAATATTCGGGCTTTGATCCGCTTAAATAAAATTTCGATTGATCCAAGACTCGGTTTTAAATATAACCGATACTTGGGCTAGATGAATCCGACTTTAATAATTAAAATCGAATGAATACTCCATGGCTTAGGCTTTAATACTAATTATTTAATTTAATGCAATTAATAAAAATAAAAATGCATCAAATTTAGAAACTTAATATTTATGGAAATATAATTGAGCTCCATAAATAGTAAATAAAAATCTGGGCGTTACAATATACTTCGAACCATATCCTTTAATGTGCGATTTCGTCTCTCAGCAACACCATTCATGCTAGGCGAACCTGGCATAGTATACTGAGAAACTATTTCACACTCCTTAAGGAAGTCAGCAAATGGGCCCGGACGTTGTTCACCAGATCCATCATTTCTGCCGTAATATTCACCTCCACGATCAGATCTGACGATCTTAATGCATTTGCTGAGTTCATTTTTAACTTCAGCCTTAAATGCTTTGAACATGTCCAAAGCCTCAGATTTTTCCCATATGAGGTATAGATAACAATATCGAGAATAATCGTCTATGAATGCTACAAAGTATTGTTGACCATTCCACGAAGGTGTAGGAAAAGGCCCACAAATATCCGTATGTATCAACTCTAAGACTTCCGTAGCTCGATAAGCACCTATCCTCTTTACTTTGGTTTGTTTTCCTTTAATGCAATTGACACAAACTTCAAAATCCGAGAAATTAATAGAATCAAGAATTCCATCCTTAATGAGTCTTTCAACTCTATTTCTCGAAATATGACCCAAACGTTTATGCCATAGCAAACTTGATTCATCTAATTTTCGCTTAGTACCTTTTGATTCCACATTGAGGGTTTCATTATAGGAAGTTATAGTATTTAGCATATATAATTTATCATTTTCCATATAAGTACCAAAACCAACCACATTAGAATTAAAAGACAATACAACCTTATTGTTTCCAAATGAACAATAATAACCAGATTTGTCCAAATAAGAAACAGAAACCAAATTCCGTCTAAAAGACGGTATAACAAAAGTGTCTTTCAGTTCCACAAAATGTCCAGTACTTAATAATAATTTAAATATGCCCACAACTTCCACATCCATCAATTCACAATTTCCAAACTAAATGCGTCTTTCAGCATCAGTTGGTTCTCGGTGGCTCAGGCAACCCTGCATTGAAACACTGATGTTAGTAGTTGAACCGGAGTCTAACCACCAAGTGTTTCTAGGTACTGAAGTTAAATTAACTTCAGAACAAACCAGATTAAAGAATGTACCTTTCTTCACGCGCCAGGCGGAATATTTAGCACAATCTTTCTTTAGGTGTCCAGATTTCTTGCAAAAGAAGCATAAAATCTCCTCCAGTTTAACCTTTGGATCTGGATCTTTAGCAGTCTCAACCTTAACAGCCTTATGTTTTCTTTTAAAGCCACCATTATCTTTCGAGGTACCAACCATATGTACCTCCTCAGCCCTTTTAAGCTTCATTCTTTCTTCTTCCTCAACACAGTGAGAAATGAGCTCATTAAGAGTCCACTTCTCCTTTTGGCAGTTATAACTGACCTTAAACTGATCGTATTGAGTAGGAAGAGAGAGCAGGACCAATAGGACAAGCATGTCCTCCGAAAGGTCTAACTTTAGTGCCCTCAACTTAGAAGCAATATTGGACATCTTGAGGATGTACTCCCTTATGTTACCTTTGCCGAGATACCTCATGTAATGAGTGTCTTTACATGATTACTCATTTCCGCCTTATCGCTTTTGGTAAAGCGCTTTTCAATCTCGACAAGGAACTCTAGCCAAAGTGATATCATCAGATATCGTTCCTCGAAAGATTTCTGGAATGCTTTTCTTTATGATCATAAGACTTAGACGATTAGACCTTTCCCACTTCTCAAAGCACTGTTTTTCCTCAGTAGTGCTTTTCTCTGTAAGAGAAGCAGGTTGGTCTATCCTTAATGCCAAGTCTAGATCCATACAGCCCAAATGAATCAAAATTGATTCTTTCCAGTTCTTAAAGTTATCCCCAGATAAAGTGGGGACAGGATAGTTGGTGGATACCATAGATGAAGAACCTGAAGAGAATAATAAACAGAGATACTCACATTATTATCCATAATTAATTATTTAAACCAAATATGGTTTAAACCCATAGCAAGATACCAAACACAACATTAATATCAAATCTTTGGATCGCAATATTAACTGTAAGCGGTACTCTTGTTGTAATAATCAAATCTGGACAATAAATTCTGTCAAACAATAAAACTATCTTTGGATAGAATTATTATTCACATGAAAACCGTATAATTGTCACAGATTTATTATCACAGGTATATTTGCAATTCGGCCATGTGTCAGTTCACCTTTGGTTTAATGAACACATACATGAATTACAAAAAATACAATCATCTTTATTATTTAAATTAATCAATCTACACAAAAGAGGTCGCTTTGGCAACATTTTGTTTCAACCAATCCATTTAAATTAATCTTGAATTGCCGAATAATTATTACAATATCGGCAATCTAACTTTAATTGGTTTCTAAACTAATAGAAACCCGTCAATAATTGAATACTGAATACAGAACCTTTTACTAAAACTTGCAAACTGGAGTATGCAATATTAAAAACCTACTGTTGGGATATTTTGTATATCTTCTATAGGCTTTCTCCCCCAAAAAAACTCTCTCGAACCCTACCCTCGTCGTTCGTCGATTGGCGCCTGAATCGCGCCTTCTCTGGCGACTGGCCGGTTCCTTCGTCGGAGAATGACCAATAGCTTCGTCACCTGGCCCCAATTTCATGCTCCCTAGTGCTTCTGCGCTGATGGTGACTCTCCTTTGCCATCGGATGGATTCGCCGCTTCAAGATTGTCAGATGGTGGTCTCTCCTTCAAGTTGGCCGAGTTGTGCTGATGAGAGGCTGCCGTTGGCTGTTCTCATCGCACATCGGTCCCAGGTGAGTACTAGTTCTCTGTGCATCTGGTTTGCGGTGAATTGCTTTAAGGAGGGGAGTGGTCGGGCTTTAGGTGAGACCTCGGCTATTCGGCTTGTCGGAGTAGAATCGACCGGGGCTGAGGTGCGTCAAATTCGAGCCTGTGTCCATGTTGTCGGTGTTGAGGAGAGGGATGACCGGCACGCCAGTAGCCAAGACCATGGTCTTTGGCCGGATTTTGGATTTTCTGGTGGATGCGGGTTCTGTCGACACCCCTCGGGCTGTGGGTCGACTTCATCCTTGGAGTGACCAGAGGTTTGGGACTCGTCCTTGACTAGGCATTAGGCAGTGGCGGGAGCTGAGTTTCTGATTTCGGGTCAAGTTGTTGGATGATTGTCTTTAGTTCGCTGGCTGGACTGGTTGCCCCGCTGGAGAAGGGCTTGTTCATATAGTTAATAGATTAGAATGCCTTAATTTTCTCTGTGTGCTGTGTTTGTGTTGATTAGGACGTGTGTTTTTCGTTTGGGCCGTTGGCCTCTGTGAGCTCAAGTGTCAATCCTGTTGGGATTAGACACTTAGGCATTAGTGCGTGTCTTATATTTTTGGTTTGGGCAGTTGGCCCCTGTGCGCCCGAGTGTCACTTTTATTACCCTGTGGAGGTCCGACACTCGGGTATTACCCTGTGGGGGTCTTTGTATTGTGCTGTTGTTTTTTTGTGTCTTTTAGTGTTGTTGAGTATTACCCCGTTGGGGTCGGTTCTTGGCGGTCTTTTGACCTGTCCACCCAGTTTTCTCAGGTGTTAGCTGCTTATATTCGGCTGTTGGCCGTTTATATTCGGCTGGTGGCTGTAATTTTGCACATTTGTGCCCTTTTATAATATTTCTATCATTTCGTAAAAAAAAAAAGTATGCAATATTAAAACAATTAAAGGTTCTAATATGAATAAACATCTCATGGCCTTAATGAATAAATCATGTCTTACGTGAGACATAATTATGAACCATTATTTGAAAAATAACATGATCACAAATCAAATAATTCAGGTTCATGTTTCACATCAACCAATAATTTAAAACCATTATGAAAGGCCATATTAATCATTAATTAAAACCATGATGCCATGACATAATTAATTAATAATTAAAATCATGATGACATGCCATAATTAATTAAGATGTGAAATCACCAAATTCATACTTCATCTTCATTCTGTAACTCCTTTCATCAAGCAAATATGTAACACCCCGCTTATCAGAGTAAATTTTTCGCAACTTTTACTTCGAAAATACTTATAAATCTTTCGAAATCTTTTGCGACTAACTCAGAATGCTACTCAAACTTATCTTCTTGAAAATCTATTTATCTTTAAACTTTTGTCTAATACTTCTTTAGACATAAACAAAAACAGATTTCCTTTAAACTTGCATTTAAAATACCATATTCATACTTCTCTAAATGGTAAAACTTGAAATCTGAAATTTATTAAAATGCAAGTTCAAGTCTTAATATGCGTAGCGGAAATACTTAAAAATGTGATTTATTATACAGACATATCAAATACTTAATGAATGTCCACTTGAAATAAGTGCATGACCACCACCACCACTGTTCAGCTCACACCTCCGTCTCTACCCTGTTACCTGAAAAACACAATGGGGGTGAGTACTGATCCTCTTGTACCCCGTATAACACCCATACTAAAGTAAACAACAATAATAATACGATATCATGATCTTTGGTATATACATAACTGGACTGTTCCAGTAAATAAAACTTTACTCATTCTCTTTCCGATAGTTAATCGGATACTTGTGCACAATCTGATGGATATTTCTTAGGCAACTTAGACGGCCTCCATCAGAACTTAGGAAGTACTTGTAAGGCAACTTGGCGGCCTTCTTCCCAAGCGTAAAAACTTAAACTTTATACATACCTCGAACATGATACCAATATTATACTCAATGTAATACCCAGTCTGGGTCCCCACCTTTTCATCTTTGAAATCGTTTGTAACTCGATAAGTGTTGTACTGATACTGTATCTGCAAGTTAAATCAAATATAGACAAATATACTAAGTACTATGCTCATATACTCAATAAGTTCTTAAGATTATTAACTTATTCCACTTGCTTATTCTCAAGTTTATACTTAACTTCACTTTTTACTTATATTTAAGGTCAATTACTTAACCTTGTATAAATCATGACTTCATCAATATGGTATTAAACTTATCATGTCATAACTCAAATGTGAAAATAACTATATTTCACATTTATAATTGATTAAATACTTAACTTTTAACATCCTCATCAAGATATATAAATTCATCTTGATCTTTAACTTAATCAAGTACTTAATCCATCTCACAATTTATAGATATTGGCTTATATTAAATTTTCACTTAATTAAATTGAAAGTGAAAATAATCTCAAGCCATAATCATCTTTTACACATAATATTTAATCATGATGTTAATATGTCATACTTAATACAATTTTTATAAAATTGTATACTCAACATATTATACCAAAACATCATAAAATTACTTATATGAGAATTATTCATGATCATCTCATTTTAATAACTTAACCATTTCATGAATATTCTTGCATATATACTTATCTTTACATATATGCTTTCTTATATTCATAACTTATTCATTTCTCATCTTTAAATTATGAAACTTAACAGTCATAATCTCATCTTATATTTAGACATATCATCAAAATTTCATAATTTAATCATGTATATTCATCAAGTTATGAAAACTTTAACTTCAATAGTGAACATAAGCTTCATCTTACATGTTCATCTTCAAAAATTCATAACTCAAGTTATACTTTGCAAAATCACTTAATTCTTGATCTCATGTACCCCTCTTTTACATAAGAATCATTCATTTAAATCATACTTTTCCAGCATATTCATATCTTTATGAAAATCTCATGCAATTTATCATCTTATCACCTCAAGTACATATATCATATAATTGATCTTTAACATCTTTAACTCTTTGTATTAATTATAAACTTCAACTTCTAAATCATGATATACATACTCATAAACATGTAAACTCCTTTTCAAAACATGAACTTAAGCATGTAACTTTAAGATAATTAAATTACCTCCTTCTTGCTAGAGTAAAAACTTCATTCTTCTTTACTTCTCCAAAGTTTCTCCCACTCATTCTCTCTTTCACTCTTATTTAACTTTGGAACTTTATTTTGGTGTGAAAAACTCTGAATTTTAGGCCTCTATTTATAGGCACAATTGTGAGAAATATCCAAATAGAGTGAATTTTTGTTCATAATAAACAAATGTAACTTATATCTTTAAATACTCATAAACAAATGTAACTTATATCTTTAAATACTCATAAAATATTTTATGATCAACTTATTCAACTCTCCAAACATATTATATACTTAGAAATTTCCTTTGGATAATTTGGACAAACATCCAAATAGAGTGAATTTTGGATCATAATAAACAATACAAATTTGTAAAAATAAATATAGATAATAAATAGTATTCTTAACATGTAAACTTCTCCAACTCATAGTCAATGCTTAGAAAGGCCCCTCTTATGATCCTAATCTGATCTTAATGAGTAAATTCGAGATTTAGTGAAAATTCTCCAATTTACGGAACCAAATTCTGACTTAAAACGAACAGTTACCGTAAAATCGAAAATTCTTACAGTTTTCGAATTTCCTTCTTTTCTTTTGGTATTTTTCATTTTTATGCTGAAAAATTTTTCTTATCTTGTATTCTACTAAAAATATAGAGAGAAAATAATTTAATGTATTTCTCGGAACTGAAATCGGACATAAATTCCGACTACAATCGAAAAACGCAAATTCTAAAAATTTCATATTTCTCTCTAATAATTTAAATAGACTAAAATGTCTAAATAAATTTTCTCACTTCTTTGAACATTTATAACTTAATAACTGGGCTCGAAACTAGGAACGAGCATTATTAATAAAAGTAATTAGTTCAAACTTAGAACTAAAAATAATTACTTTTATTAATTACTGAATGGGATATTACAATCTACCCCCCTTAAAACTATTTCCGTCCTCGGAAATACTGAAACTTAGATATATACTCACTATGTATATATATATATCATAACTCGTAATCTGAAAAACGAGTGATAATATCAACTTCTCACTTTTCAGTGGCAATTAACTTTATATGTGGTGATCCCATTTCTACTAACGAGGATATATCTTACTTACTCAGCCAATGAACCTCATGGTCCAAACCTCATCTCAGCTGATCCTCGTAGTTAAATCTTTAAAATCTTTGTGCAAAAGCACATACTTTGGATCACACACTTAACTTCATATAAACTTTATGCACACTGAATAACTCTAGAGAATAATTGATATTAAATACTTATCTGAATACTTATGCGATACATTGTATACGATTTACCCACAACCTGGGGCCCTTCAGGTGCGGAACATCTATATACATTGTACCTTAATATAGATGTCACTTGTAAACTTTAACAAGTCACATCTCCATTATATACTCATAATTTATTATACTCAATTTGTTTCTCTTTCGAGAAACCTTATACTCAATATCACTATGGATATTGTCTAATTTCAACTTCTCCGACTTAACTATAGTCGAGAATTTCGTTGAAATTACCGATCTGATATGGAATAATTTGACCATTCTCTTTTGGTCATATCATAATTCCGACCTTACAGGTAAACTTATTTACCTTTATTACTGCATCTGCATCGCAACATCTCGCTTGTTGCCGACATTTCATATCTGATTGCCAACATCTCTCATCTGATTGCAACGCATTAAATGCATACCAACTGCAATACTATCTTCGGCTCATCAACAATTGACATTATTGTTGACATATCACATCCTCTCTCTGCCGCATTAATGGCCTTCTGATTGCGTATTCTATCGATAGGTATAATTTAATCATACCTCGCAACTTATCTCATACTCATCTCCTCTTTATAACTCCTTCATTAATCCTTCCATCTTCCTCAACAATGGTCCGATTCATCAATGGATTTAGCATTGCTAAAAATCCGAAAATTCTATTCCTTTCTTCCTCTTAATATCATAAAGAGAATTTATCGAGCTCGAGTAGAAAGATTAAGAATACTCATGCTCAATAATATCCCAAATGATATAAGATGGTTGATCGAAGCAAAGGTCCGTATCTCTGGCGAATATCCCAACGCATACAAATATCTGTCAGGTATGGGTAAAAGCACTTTTGCTAAGAAACGTAGAGCAAAAAGAATAGGCGGTTGCCATAAATGTGCTCGCCGGAACTGCGATACTCGCTGTACTTCCTTGGGCTTTGTTTCAAATAATCGAGAAGATAAAATAACCTTCATCAAGAATGGCTTGAGTAAGGAATCTCTGGATCAAACTCTTCAGCAGATTCTTGATACACATTCTAGTGGTTATGTGCATCGAGAACTGATGTCTTTATGGCTTCTGTTCAGACATGAAGAAAAACTTTATAGTCTGGAAAATATCATTTCCACTGATCATGTTTGTCAACACTGTTCTTGATGTCACTGTCGTACTGTACATAAATTTTATCGCTTCCGACAGATAAGAGTCATTTAAGACTCAACTGCTTTCTTGTCTGAACTTTTCTTCTTTAAAAAGCAAATCTATCTTCTTAGCCAATTATTTCTCATAATAAATGGCTACTGCCGAGTCTTCTCAAGGTTCCAAACTTCTTCAGCCCCTCCGAACTGTATGCATCCTTGGTGGTTCCAAATTTGTAAATGTTCCTCACAACATATATGTTGTAAGCCAACTCGTAAAAGAGTTGGGCAAACATAACATCAACATATTTTATGGAGGAACTAGTATTTACTTCTTTAACAACCTCTTAATGGCTGCTAAATGCTTTGACATCCAGGTGAGAAGTATCCTTCCTTTTTATCTCACTTCATCAAAGGTCGTTAAAGATTCTGCTACTTTGATGATTACTCTTTTCATTTATGACAGTTTAATGTCCATAATATCTAGTTGTGATGCTTTCATCATTCTTCCTGGTGGATATGGAACTTTAATGACTGCATTTACCCTTGCTACTTGGGCAGAAATGAAATTTCATACCAAACCCATTGGTTTGTTAAATTTCAATAACTATTTCCACCACTTGCTTGGATTTCTAGATGAAGGAGTGTATCAAACTTTTATATCTCCCTTTCAAAGAGAAATATTCAAGTCTGCAAACACATCCTCTGAACTCATCCAGAAGCTTCAAGACAGCATCTCAACAGTTCAAGATTCTGTGGAAACTCCAGGATACAAACGCAAGCGAGCATTTGATCCTTTAAATCTATCTTTGTGAACTACAGCCATACTGGGTGGCAGAGTTATGGAGTCTCGTGCTCTTGAGACGCACCCTCCCTTTATGCAATATAACTTTGTATTTGTTGAGGATTCTCTTTTACTTGTCTGTATCTCCATTTTCTATTATTTCTGTAATATCTCTTAGAAATAATAAAATCCTCAACAGTGTGCTTGCATCTTTGCATAATTCTCAACTTTCAATGATACTAGAATTTCTATGTTTCCAGTATATTGATTTCTCAAAATCTTATTCTTCTTCTGATATATGCTTGATTCACATATCAATATTACTCGATTCTGGACTGAAATAACTTCTTGATTCAGTCAAGATTCTATACTTCTTAAACTTTACTCAGTTGTGGTCTTAAAACCTTGCCTCTCGGCATTCTAACTTCATAACTAGCACAGTATAACCATTAATAAATAGCTATACCAAACTTTAAGGAAATTGTTAATTTTCCGAAAACACCTAGCTTGTGCTAGAGTTCCGGTTAATCTATCTTTTCTTACTTCTTCTCGCCATTTCTCATTTATGGCCTTAAACTCATCATTTATACTCATCTCTCTTTGGGGACTCATATTTCCTCCAAAGAAACATCTTAGTCTTAAAAAGACTATCTTTAACTTTAACTTTTTCATATCCAGATTAATCTTGCTTATCTTTAAAATTCTTCCGAGAACTTAAATACTTATCTCAGTATCTGGAATGTATTTCTAACATCTTTTAGGGTTCGATTTCAAGTCTCCAGGTAATTCGGACTTAATAACCCTTATTTCAGGTTTCCATAATTTCCCCAGCTTCCTGACTATTATATGTCGATACCTTAATCTTTATACTCATTCATTTCTGAAAAGTACTCTGTAGACTTATTCTTATTCTACAAGTACTAATAACTTATAACTTCATCTTGAAACTCATGATATCCCAATGATCAGATATCAAAATTTCTGATTTATAAAGATTGAACATTTTTTCTTGAAACTTTACTTCTTACGGTTTAGTTTTCAAGCCTACAGGATCTGATCCGGCCTTTTGGTTCTTATTTCAAACCTCCATGATCTTTCCCCGTACTTATTGGCTATTATAAACTGAAATACCGTTACTTCATTATCAATCTTTATAATCATTTTTTTAACTTGAATCTCATTGTAAATCTTGATAATCATATCATAATTTACATCTCATTCTCATATCTTTAGTCTTTTATGATCATATCATCACTTAAATTTCATCTTTACTTCTTCATCTTTATGATCATAACTTGGCTATTATTCTCATGACTTAACTCGTCATGTTCAATTTCATACTCTTGATCTAGTTAACTTGATAAACTAGATTTTACTTTAATACTTGAACATATATGTACAAATTACTAGAGTTTGTACATCTGATTTCTTATTGAGCATAGACTTAGTAAATTCGAATATATTGAAAAACTTGTATAAAACTTTTAACAGCACTTACCTGGTAGTCGACGAGGTGTGAGCGTGGTGTGGTCGGGTTGTCTTGAAACTTCTTGTAAAACTTGAACTTTTCTGAAAACTTTCTCTTTCAGAAACTTAAAATTTTAGTATGCAGAGCATTTAAACTTTTAGCTCTGATACCACCTGTAACACCCCGCTTATCAGAGTAAATTTTTCGCAACTTTTACTTCGAATATACTTAACTCTTTTGAAATCTTTTGCGACTAACTCGGGATGCTACTCAAACTCATCATCTTAAAAATCCGTTTATCTTTAAACTTTTTGTCTAATACTTCTTTAGACATAATTAAAACAGATTTTCTTTAAACTTGCATTTAAAATACCATAATCATATTTCTCATAATGGTAAAAACTTGAAATCTGAAATTCATTAAAATGCAAGTTCAAGTCTCAATATGCGTAGCGGAAATACTTAAAAACGTAGTTAATTATACAGACTGTTTTAAATGTCCGTATCAAAGCTTGTCTTCATCTGAATCCACGATCCACACCAACACTGCTCCACTCACACCTCCTCTTCGACCTGTTACCTGAAACTAAAACTCATGGGGGTGAGTAACGAATATGGATAATCATAAACCGATATTCATCGGCAACTCAAACTTTTCTCTTCTCTTTCCGATAGTTAGTCGGATACGTGTGCACACTCTGATGGATATTTCTCAGGCAACTCAGCGGCCTCCATCAGAACTTAGGAAGTACTCGTAAGGCAACTCGGCGGCCTTCTTCCCAAGCGTAATAAACTCATAACTTTAGGATATACTCATCTAATGGATATTTCTCAAGGCAACTCAACGGCCTCCATTAGAACTTTAGGATATACTCCGAGACAACTTAATGTCTCCTCATCCCATATGACATCAATATCGTACTCAATGTGATACCCGTTCAGGGTCCCCACCTTTTCATCTTTGAAATCGTTTGTAACTCGATAAGTGCTGTACTGTAACGGAATCTGCAAGTTACATCAATATAAACAAATATACTAAGTACTATACTCGTATACTCAATAAGATTTTAGGATTCTTAACTCATCCCATCTTATAGAAATTCATCAACATGCTCTTTCTCAAGTTAACACTTAACTTAACTTTTCTTTTATCTTTTACTCAAGGTCAATTACTTAACCTTATAAATCATGTCTTCATAAACATCAATATGGTATTAAACTTATCATGTCATAACTCAAATGTGAAAATAACTATATTTCACATTTATACTTGATTAAATACTTAACTTTTAACATCCTCATCAAGATATATAAATTCATCTTGATCTTTAACTTAATCAAGTACTTAATCCATCTCCCAATTTATAGATATTGGCTTATACTCACTTTTCACTTAAATAACTTGAAAGTGAAAATAAACTCAAGCATACTCATCTCATCATTTAATGATATTAATATGCCATATTTAATACAATTTTTATAAAATTGTATACTCAACATATTAAATCAAAACTTTGTCAAATTGCTCATCACTCATATGAGAATAAATCATGAAAATCTCATTTTAACAATTTGAACATATCATAAATATTCTTGCATATATATATACTCATCTTCACATATATGCCTTCTAATATTCATAACTCACTCATTTCTCATCTTTAAATTATGAAACTTAACAGTCATAATCTCAACTTATAATTAGACATGTCATCAAAATTTCATAATTTTATCATGCATATATCTCGACTTATTCAAGTTTAAAGTTGCTGCTGGAAACAAGTACATAAAATTCAGCTTGCATGATAAACTTTAAAAATTCATATCTTAAGCTATACTTTGCCAAATAACTTAATTCTTGCTCTCATGTACTCCTCTTTCACATAAGAATCATTCATTTAAATCATACTTCTCCAGCTTATTCATATCTTTATCAATATCTCATCAAATCAAGCACATATATCATATAATATAATTGATCTTGAATATCTTTAACTCTTTATATTCATCGAATCAATTATAAACTTAACTTCTTTATCATGTTATACATACTTATAAACATGTAAACTTAACATCAAACATGAACTTTATCATAAATTTTTAAGATAAGAAGATTACCTCCTTCCTGCTAGAATCGAACTTCTTTCTAGCTTCTTACTTCAACTCTTCTCAAAATTCTCACTACTTATCTCTCTTTCTCTCTTTATATCTTTTGATACATTGGTGTGAGAACTCTGATTTTTATGCCTCTATTTATAGGCACAATTTGGACAAACATCCAAATAGAGTGAATTTTTGTTCATAATAAACAAATGTAACTTATATCTTTAAATACTCATAAACAAATGTAACTTATATCTTTAAATACTCATAAAATATTTTATGATCAACTTATTCAACTCTCCAAACATATTATATACTTAGAAATTTCCTTTGGATAATTTGGACAAACATCCAAATAGAGTGAATTTTGGATCATAATAAACAATACAAATTTGTAAAAATAAATATAGATAATAAATAGTATTCTTAACATGTAAACTTCTCCAACTCATAGTTAATGCTTAGAAAGGCCCCTCTTATGATCCTAATCTGATCTTAATAAGTAAATTCGAGATTTAGTGAAAATTCTCCAATTTATGGAACCAAATTCTGACTTAAAACGAACAGTTACCGTAAAATCGAAAATTCTTACAGTTTTCGAATTTCCTTATTTTCTTTTGGTATTTTTCATTTTTATGCTGAAAAATTTTTCTTATCTTGTAGTCTACTAAATATATAGAGAGAAAATAATTTAATATATTTCTCAGAACTGAAATCGGACATAAATTCCGATTACAATCGAAAAACGCAAATTCTAAAAATTTCATATTTCTCTCTAATAATTTAAATAGACTAAAATGTCTAAATAAATTTTCTCACTTATTTGAACATTTATAACTTAATAACTGGGCTCGAAACTAGGAACGAGCATTATTAATAAAAGTAATTAATTCATACTTAGAATAATTACTTTTATTAATTACTGAATGGGATATTACAAAATAAATCAAATCAATTTCACAAGCATCAACATGCGTTTCCAAGAAATCGATTTAATATTTAATATGAATCCACATATCACATCGTGATGAACTCGTAAACAACATACGAATCAAATATATATTGATTCTCTTAAATACAATATGAAGAAGCTCTGATACCAATTGTTAGAATTAGATTTAACTTTATTCGAAATAAATCGATTAATCCCAGGAGCATTCATATTGAATAATTGAGAATCATAACTGAATAGCGGAAGCGTACCTGATGGAATCATGTTGATTGATTTCTTTAGAACTCAAAAAATTTATATTTGGGCTTTGGAAATCTTCCAAAAGACGTGAACTTTATTTTTCCTTATTTTCCTTATTTTCTTTATTTTCCTTTCTCCGACGCATGAAGAAAGAAATGAATTGTCTTATATAGACAATTTGGGCAATTGATATGCAACTGATATGAAATCATTAAATGCACTCATTTATCGCTCTGATAACTTTCACCGTAAGAATTCATAATTGAACAATATTAAATGCCCCTTTATTTTTCACGACTTTTGGGGACTCCATCCATAAATTATATGTTATTTCGGTCCTTGAGTTTAATATTATTATTTGCTACGTCACCAAATAATAATATTAACGGGTGTCCACATTTAATTATTCCGCAATTCAAATTAAGTTCCTTAGCCAATATACAAAATTTGATCACTTAATTTGGCTAAACAATATAATGACCCAATGTATTAATTACACATATTTAATCACAAATAGATCCAACAACTATAGATCCGACGATGCCGAGGGGTCCAGGTTCTTCTCAGATTAGGTGGGATTTCAAGGTTCGATGTGCATAAATTTTGTGTTTATTTTATTTGGAATTTATTTTTGATAGGTTTTAGACCAACTCCAACCGTACTCCAAAACTCAAATTATGAGGTAGAAATTGCTCCAATGGTACTGCAAACGCATACCCAAAATGCGATAGAAACCTTCTCTCTCCTCCTAGGAACGCAAATTTGCGTATGTACTGTTCATCAACGCAAAAACTTTTGAGAATTAATTTTGGCCCCAAAAAGTGATGTGAATTGTCTTTTGCCCCATTTCATTATTGTTTTTAATAATTTAGTATACATGCCATAATATTTATATATTTAATGTATTACATTAAAACAATTGCACAAGTTAATAAAAATCAGTCACAAATTATGTGATGTAAATATATTTTTTTTCAAGTTATATGACTTCAGTTTTTGTTGTTATATTTTATATTTTAATCTTATTATAACTTTATTTTTTAATCTTATTATTTATTTAATAGTGTGGTTTAATTTGTAAAGTTGTAAAATGGAAAATAACAGAGAACAACGAAAAATAAAAATACATCATAAACCATGAAAATTAACAAACATACAAAAAACAAAGAAAAAAATACATCCTAAATCATCATAAATAAAAAAACAAACACACAAAAAGAAAAAAAAAAAAGAAAAATACATCATAAACCCAAACCGGAAACCAAAAAACAAGCATGACAATCTAGTAATTTGGTAAGTTGGAACCGCTTCCTCCAAGATCATTAAAAAATTGGCCAAATGCATTGGTTGGAAATAGATCAGATTGGGCTTGTTGTGCTATTTTCTCCAAGATTCGTGCTTTTTCAGCTTCAACGTATGCTCGAACTCTAGGATCTGCTATGGAATTGACATCTTGAAACAAAATTTTATTTTATTCTCTCATTTCTTTTAAAGCATGAGACCTGTCGCGTATTTCCAATTGATGTTTTATTTGGTCGTTTGTATTTTTCATCTCCTCAACAAGTCGTTTGTTTTCTTCCTTCATAGCATAGATGAGCGATGATGAATCCTCATTTACCTTTCTTTTCAGTTTGGCTTTCTTCACCCCGATAGGTCTTTCAGATGGAGTACCACTAGCAAATTGATCCGAGTCGCTTAAATTTAGAGAAAATGAAGAAATACCTGGGGATTCTTGTCGGGCAGACTCGGGAGTTGGATTTTCTGACTCCGAAGATGCATAACGACCAAATTGTTTTTTCTTGCTCCTCGAAGCTCCATCTTGAAATTTTTCAAAGTTTTTAATAATATTCCAAACATGGTCGTATTTCCATCCGGATTTGAATTTGGAATCTTCTTTGAACAACACTTTCGCTTTGAGCATCTATAATTTTTCATAAACAATCAAACATAGCTAATATAAATAATAAAATTAATAAGTAAAAAGTAAAATAAGATTTTAATACTCACTGTATCTTCATTTGAAGCACCACTTTGATGCATATCTTTACTGCTTTAATGCATGCATGGAGTCTCTTGGCTGCTTTTTCGATCGTTTGAATCCGTGCTTGCATAGATCTCTGGCTACGAACCTCCCAATGCTCAAGTCTTTGTTCATTGAAAGCTTTTTCTATACGTGACCAAAATCGGTCAGATGATTGGTATACCCCAATAATTGGGTCCTGAGAAATATCCATATAAACTTGGCATAAAAGAATATCTTCATCGTGGTTGTAGGAAGATGAACGGATCGACATCCTTACAAGAAGTTAGATGTGATAAAGGTTTAGTGTATAGAATAAAAATGTTGGGATGTAGCCACTACAATATCATATCCTCTTTTATAGTGAATGAGCCACCCCCCTCTCAATGGTTTAACCCGAAATGAACACCCTCTGCAAAGGTGACACGCTTATCCAAGTTCTGACTCGAAAATGACATATCACTGCAATGTTCCCCACACCTCTCAATGCTTTGATCCGAAAATGAGAACTCTCTGCAAAGGTGATCACGCTTCTCCATTTTCTGACTCGAAAATGACATATCACTGCAGGGTTCCCCACACCTCTCAATGATTTGACCCGAAAAAGAGAACTCTCTGCAAAGTAATAAATTAGTGAAAATTTACACACTAGACCATATATGGTTTAGAGCATATATTCACATTTTAAAAATGATTGTAATAAATTGAATTTCTTAAAGAAGATACATATACATCTATGTACCGATTGAATCAAAACTGTTACTTTTGAAAATATATGAATTAGTGCAAATTTACACACTAGACCATATGTGGTTTAGAGCATATATTCTCATTTTAAAAGTGAGGTTTATGGAGGTTTATGGGGTTTTTTTACTAAAGATGCTCTGATCACGTTTCTCCATTTTCTGACTCGAAAATGACATATGACTGCAATGTTCCCCACACCTCTCAATGCTTTGACCCGAAATAAGGACTCTCTGCAAAGTAATAAATTAGTGGAAATTTACACACTAGACCATATATGGTTTAGAGCATATATTCACATTTTAAAAATGATTGTAATAAATTGAATTTCTTAAAGAAGATACATATACATCTATGTACCGATTGAATCAAAACTGTTACTTTTGAAAATATATGAATTAGTGCAAATTTACACACTAGACCATATGTGGTTTAGAGCATATATTCTCATTTTAAAAGTGAGGTTTATGGAGGTTTATGGGGTTTTTTTACTAAAGATGCTCTGATCACGTTTCTCCATTTTCTGACTCGAAAATGACATATCACTGCAATGTTCCCCACACCTCTCAATGCTTTGACCCGAAAAGGACCTCCCACTGCAAAGTCTGTCACGTCTATCAATGCTTTAACCTAAAATGACCACTACCTACAAAGCTTACCACCCTTTCATATTCAATACTATAAGAACATGATATATACTAAATCCTTCACACACTTGAATCTCTTCAAACATCTTATCATATCTCTCAATCCCACATTTCCACAATGAATTTTAATTTTGGCAATTTGTCATCTTCTTCATCTGATTCTGAAGATGATCATATACTCATTATGACTGCTCTTCGTAAAAAACAAGCAGTGATATCTCGTGTTATCGCTAACAACATCATCATTCAACACCTTCTCAATCAACAAAACCAAGAAGCCTCCCATGGAGGTTCTGTTCCTCGGCATATTGTTATCAATCGTGATCGAGAGGCTGCTGATCGTAGGCTATACAATGATTATTTCTCAGAAAATCCATTGTATAACGAGACCATGTTTCGTAGAAGATACAGAATGTCGCGCTCGTTGTTCCTTCGAATTGTCGATGCAGTCAAAGATCATGATCATTACTTTCAACAACGAGTGGATCGAGCTGGCAGACTTGGATTATTTCCAATACAAAAAATAACTGTTGTCTTTCGTATGTTGGCATACGGCGTTCCAGCAGATGCTACAGACGAATATGTCAAAATTGGTGAGTCTACTGCAATTGAAAGTATGAAAACGTTTTGTCAAGCGACTGTTGAGGTATTTGGCGAGCGATACTTGACCCACATCTGATGATATTTCCAGGCTTCTATATATTGGTCAACAACGTGGTTTTCCAGGAATGTTGGGGAGTTTAGATTGCATGCATTGGAAGTGGAAAAATTGTCCTACAGCGTGGGCTGGCCAATATGCTGGTCGTAGTGGAAAGCCTACAATCATTCTTGAAGCTGTAGCAGATTATGATCGATGGATATGGCATGCTTATGTTGGTTTGCCGGGCTCCAACAACGATATCAACGTTCTAGAATCATCTCATCTTTTCTCGGATCTAACCCAAGGTATTGCTCCTCCAGCTAATTATATAATTCAAGGAAAAGAATACAACATGGGTTATTATTTAGCTGATAGCATATATCCAAAATGGTCTACCATTGTGCAAACAATTCATGAGCCACGTGGTCCGAAAAGAAGACATTTTGCAATGAAACAAGAAGCATATAGAAAAGACGTTGAACGTGCATTTGGGGTTCTTCAATCACGTTTTGGCATTGTAGCAGGACCAATACGTTATTGGCGAAAAGAAGTGCTACATGATATCATGACCGCATGTATAATTTTGCATAACATGATTGTCGAGGATGAACGTGACCTAAGTGCACCAATTGAAATTGAAATGGAAACGCCGCCGCCGGAGGTCGAAATGGCAGTAGATGAAGTACTCGATTTGAAGAATTCATATCTCGGTACAAAAGAATTAGAAATAAAGATGATCACATTGCTCTTCGAAATGCACTAATTGATCATCTGTGGGAAGAATTCACCAATTCCGAGACTTGAAAGACTATATATGTTTACTTGATTGTTGTAATTTTTAATTTCTCATCTTGTGTGTTGTAATTTTTAATTTTATTTTGTGTGTTGTAATTTTTAATTTCTCATGTTGTGCGTTGTAATTTTTAATTTTATTTTGTGTGTTGTAATTTTTAATTTATCATCTTGTGCGTTGTAATTTTTAATATTTTGTGTGTTGTAATTTTAAAATTTAAATTTTTAATGATTATTTATTTCTCCGATTTTATTATGTATATATATGATTATTACTTTATAATTAGTTTATTACATAAAGTCCAAATTGAATTGAAAAATAATAGTGTGGTTTAATTTGTAAAGTTGTAAAATATGTGGGTAGTATTGAAAAGTTATAAAAATTCATGTAAAAGAGAATATTCTGAGAATATTCTTTTGGGTTAGAGAATGAGTTTTTCGGTTGGAGATGAATTACTGGATAAGTACTGCAAAATGGGTTTGGGTATTCGGTTGGACATGGTCTTATAAGTTTGTGTGGTCGATTTGGAATTTCGGCATGAAGAGATGGTGATAGTTATTTTCTTCTAAGGCAGCTTTTTTTCTTCTGTTTGTCTGCTTGCTTTCGTCGGAATTGGATTTTAGGCACTAATCGACGGGTTAGGGTTTAGCTTTTCGCTTTCTGACTTTGATTTAGGTTTGGAGTTGAATTTGAGTAGGTTTAGCATTGGGGTTTATCTGCGAGGTGTTGATTGATTATAGAGGATTATGGTTGGATCGGATAGTTCGAGATCGTCTCTTTCCCCGTCTCATCCTCCTGCGGAGAAAAAACAGCCGCCCAAGCAGTAGTGCGTGTCAAGGTCTCTGTCGCATGAAGGCCCCTCGATAAAAATATTCAAAGAAATGTGGAGTTGGAGAAGGTTCGTTCTATGTTGTTGATTGGTTTTCAAAAGTTCTTTTGTTATAAGGTGTGCTTACAAATTATGGATTGGGAATTCTTATATGGTAGAACTTGCTTTTGTTGCAATTTAGGGTTCGGTGGAGTCAGGACCTCATGAGAACACTGAAGAAGCTGCCAAGAGGGAGGAGGTTCTGGATAGACAAAGAAAAGTATGTTTGCATTAATTGTTGTTTCATTTTTATGCGCCATGGAATGGTATGTGTATTTGGTTAATTTTCAAAAATGAAAGTGGTTCAAGCAAATCGAAGTATGAACAAATTGGAAGGACTTTATCCATTTGGACTGATGATTTTGTTTAGTGTGTGGAAGGTTTCAATATTGACAAAATCTTTTGTATTCTCTAGTAGATTTTGGAATAGGGAGAATCTATCTTGAATTGATATGGCTGATCATAATAATTTCACCTTTTTTGTGGTTGATTGGCTCTCTCATTAATGAAGTAGGAGTTGGAAGTGTTGCACTAGCTGGATTTTGTTGTCTATGTACTAAACATTAGGTGAAACGGTTTTTGTCACGAGGTTTCCAAATATACTTCCCCAAATAGTTAAGTAGAACTAAAAATTTATGTATGTAGATAGTGTGCATAATTTTGTATCAACAGTTTTCTATGTTGTAAAAACTGTCAAAAGTATCACTTGGCAGATTGATTTCTTTGGTAAACTTTGAAAAATTAGGACACAGCTATAACTCATAATTATCGAATTGATTCATTATGAGAACTTGGATTTTGACCTTTATAGTAGTGTCTATCAGAAGCTTAAAAGAATTATAAGAACTGATGAGTTGGAATAGATTGTTTGTTTTTTTCCCTGATATAATTGTATCAATATAAATAGTGTTTTTAGTTGTATGTCTTATACTCATAAGTTTCATATTTTTATCTTTCCATTATTTTACTTGTAATGATGCATATTCTTTTTTTTTTTTCTGTTTTAGATAGCAAAAGACAATTACCTGGAATTGGAGTGCAAGTTTTCTTCATTTAATTGTTCCAATTAATGTAGAGTGAATTGACATTGTAATTATACTATGTTCAGTGATAAGTGGATTTGTAATGCTGCCACAATGTGAAGACTTACATGTTTCTAAAGTGAAATATGAGAGATACAAGTCGCATGTTCTTATATCGGTGAACAATTATAAACCATTTTATTTTCTACCTGTCTGTTTTTGTAATTGTATGCTTCATTGATATGATATTTGTATAGTTGTATTGTTTCACTTCATTAATATTGTTCCATATGGTTATGGACACAAATTAGACATTTTACATGTACAACTGCTCAACGTATGTAACATGGTTTTGTTACACGTCTTTTAGAATGTCTTTGTTTGTCTGTATAAACCGAGTTTTTAGTTCATGGCACAATTTTGTTGGATTCATAGTTGAATTGTGTATTTGTGTATTTCTGGCACCATTTTATTTTACCTCTAGAAAAAAACGTTTCTTCTCACTATCGGTTGATTGCTTAGTTTGTTTTGGGCTACTACTTAATTTTGCATTTTGGTGAGCTTGCAAAGACATTGTCAGAATTGACAAAAAGGGCTGCCGTCTCATGAATGCATGAAGGTTCAAATATTTACTCAACAATGACCGGTAAGAAGCAGTATTCACACCTGATATTTGTATTTGAGATAGTTTTGTCGCCTTTTTTGTCTGGTTGCTTTTTTTTCATGTTAGTCACTTTTTCGTTTGCAGAATTATAAATGAGTTTGATAAATGATTTGTCTGGCCAATTAGTTGAGAAAAGTATCTAAGTTTTTTTGAGATGGTTAATTGTATTCAGGGATAGATACATGGATAGGCTGACAGATGATGTTGCAAGTCTTTGGAAAAAAACTCGCCTTACAACAATTAATTCTAATTACAATTACGCACCATGAATTTTCAAGTGTTAATTGACCCTACTATTGTACATTGGCTTTGCCTATTGCATTTGGTTTTACATCTAAACCAATATTTTAAAATATATATCCTTGCAAAAGTGTTTTATTATTTTTTTTATTTTTTTATATTTTTTTTTTTTTGTGAAGTCGTGATTGATGGTTTGAATGCTTAAATCAATTTCTAAGTAGTAATATGAATGATTTGTCTTAATTAAAAAATTATCTCTCAATATCAAAGGCTGAATATTGATTACCAATAACGGGTTTATTATCAGTGATGAAATTGGGCCGGCTGTGCTGTGCACAGCGAAAGCTTCCTAGTTTTGTATATTATAAATAAGGGGAAGAAAATAATTCACAAGTCTATAAGGATTTCTACATGTAGAAGGACTTCTAGAATTACTGTTTCTCTTTCATGCCACATCATTTGAAAAAATCGCTGTTGGAGAAGTTATTTTATCAGATTGCTTCTACAATCTCACAATTCACATTCGGTTGGAGATGCTCTTAATGCCTTTATATCTCAGTTAAATCGGCATTAGCAGGTGGTTTGATATTTGAGAATAAAGGAGAAGAAATGTGAAGGCATGTATGTTTGATTTTTATGTTTATTTGGTACCATGTTTAAATGCTGATTTTCTGAACCTTTTGGCATGTTTAAGTTGCTGACAAATAGCTAAGTTTTAGAGGTTTAACCTCAGTTCGTAAAGCCTTATATGCATACTATGAAAATGAGAAAAGGGAAGGCTATATTTTTGTTTTTGTGTGTTTTGTTTGATGGATCTTTGCTGAAACTTTTATGAGTTTATTGTGTTGTTTTATATGCTTAAATGGGGTGTTATGTTGGTGTTTAAGTTCAGTGCTAATGTGCCTTTTAAGTGCCTTTGAGTTTGGAGAAAAGAGAAGGAAAAAGAAAGATGAAATGAGGCATGTTGTGTTGAACTTCGGCCATGTTTATGTTTGTGTTTTCTGGAGCTATTATAGTGTCTTATGTGCTGAGCATAATTGAGTTGTTTAGTATGCTGAAAAGTAAGTAATTTTTTAGTCTTATACACAGTCATTAGGGCCTGCTTCTGTTATGGTTGAATAAAAAGAAAACGAATGAAGAAAAGGAAGGTAATTTTGTGGGGTGCTTGTACCATGATTGTTACATTTTGTTTTGCTGAATTTTGTTGATGATTTGAGCATGTTGTATTGGATTTTTATTTCAGCCTCATTGAGGAGTTTTACATTCTGTTTATTATCTATATTTATATCTATCTATCTATCTGTATCTACATCTATCTATATCTATCTATTCTATCTATATCATATCTATATCTATATCTATCTATATCTATCTATCTCTCTATCTATCTATATCTGTATCTATATCTATATCTATTCTATCTATCTATACTACTCTAAAAGGATCTATATCTATCTATCTATATCTATCTATCTATATCTATCTATCTATCTATACTACTCTAAAAGGACGAGTGTTTTTGTAAAAATATGAACTACCTAAAAAACCCTTACTTTGGCATATTTTTAATGGCAAATTAGTAATACACTAATACACATCATATTTTATATTTTTAAATATAAAAATGAATTACCTAAAAAACCCTTATTTTTGACATGTTTTTAATGTCAAATTAGTAATATACTAATGTCCATCATATTTTATACTTTTAATTATAACTCATATTTAATTAATTAAATACAAATACATGAACAAATCATTCCACACTCCTAAAATTAACTACAATATGTTACTTTGGCACCAGTATTTCTCACGAATTTGTTTTCTTTCACATATCTTCAAAACTGTTTGATAAAGTATAGAATTGTACCAGAACAATTTTATGAAATTGTATAATACTAAAACTTAATCTATTTGTTTTCACGTCAAATGATATACCAATTTAGCAACATGGATTAATTTTAATCATATAATTATTTACAAATTAATTAAAAATATCTCGAGAATCATGATATGAATTATATTTTGAAAATTAATTAATTTTAATAAAAAAATTATATTCGTATACTATCATTACTCATCTATCTATAATATGTGTTATTATAATAAAATGGTTTTTAAGAAAAAAATGTACAAAATAAAAAATTTATATATTTGAGTATAAATGAGAAGATTATAGTATATATAATATGAACATATAAAATTTATTGATATAAATAAGACATATGATTCAAAAAAGTGCTATACTTTCATTTTATGTATTTTTTAACAAACCTAAAAGTTATACACACACACACATATATATTAAAATACATATGAAAGAACAGTCTAAAGCTAAAAAAATAATAAATCTAATAAATAATATTAAATTTATAATTAAGTTGTAACACTTACTAATAACTATGAAAAAAATAATAAATAATAAATATTATAATTAGTAAAAGTAATTGTAGAAATTTTAAATTTGTATTTATCGATGTAACGAGCCAAATTGTTCAGCACATTAAATTTCTGTGCTTATTAGTTCAGTGTATAAATTTTATATGATACACAATAGTTATTTATACTTTTATCCATCTAGGTTAGAAATTTATTTTTATTTTTTAAAAAAAAGCTTTGATAATTTTGATTTTAAATGACGTTTTATTTTCTATAATTTTTTTAATATAATATATAAATACCATATTATATATATACAATAATACTTTTTATTATTTGATATTTAATGTGCAAGAAAAGTAACTCAATTGATAAGTTAATAGGTAGTCTTGCGATAAAATAATGAGTGATTCCTAAAAAAATATATGGATTAAAAAGTTCATGTGTTTAATATATTCTTAATAGAAAAATTATAAATACATTTAATTAATAACAAAAACTCCTACATAAAAAATATAATTTATAAAGGAATAAAAAAATGGTACATTGTAATAAAAAATCCAACAGTAAGATATCCACTAAAAATCCCAAATGATATTTTATTCGTATAGCTGTTATTGTAAAATTTCTTTGACTATTCCAACAGAGATTAAATTACATTATATTGAAATTTCAGTGGATTTAATTAATCCAATTATCATTATTTATTATTGTGTGAATTTCCGTTTGAATTTTTTTCGGGTCATATTTCAACGGTTGGAAAAAATGTCATTGGAATTGTAAGAATTTCAATTGAAGTTCTATTCAAAATCTACCTGCAGTGGTGAATACAAAATAATTCCATACTTGAGGCATTATTTAGTTAATAGAAAAGGTATACCATTAAAATAACATAATGCCATTGTAACTTATAAATTATATTTTTCATAATTTGTCATCTTTCTCATCTATAATACATGTTACACATCAATACAGTTACAATTTAAAAAACATAACTTTTCTCAATTCAACATAAGCAAATAATTGAAAACAATTATGTTTTTTTTTTAAATTTTATCAACAAAAGTTGACTCGACAATATTATTGATGAATTTATGAATTATAAATATTTAATTGTAGTATAAATTAAAAAAAATTGTAATTAAATATAATATAATATAAGATATATAAATAATTGATATAATTGATATTTAGTTTAGTTTTTGAATTTTGAAGTTATCGAATGTTAACAAATTTTAGTGTTTTGGATTAAGTTTTGCTTAATCCGCTTTATTTTTTACAGAAATGTTAATCATTATTTTTGTACATACATGATTTGTAAACCAAATCGAATTTGTAAATCTTATCTTATTATGAATTATTGAAAATTGATCACATGAATTAAAAAAAAAATGGTAAAAATGAAAAAGATTTTCAGATAAATACAAAAATTAAAAAATAATAACAAAACGGAATAAATGTTTAGTTGAAGTTGAATAAACAAAACTTGATTTGAAGATGGAACAAAACGTTGTAGGAAGCCATTGGATATCCTTTTTTTTTATTTTGTTTTTTATTAGTTGCAATTTATCTCAATGATATGTGAATTGGAAAAAAAAAAAAATCTCCTTTTGACAGATGGTTGGATGTATGTCGTGATTGTATATATTGTGGTTGGGTGTAAACAATTTTACTTCATTTAATTTTCCACTATTAATAATTCAAATTGTATGAATATTTTTTATTATTCTCCAACTTTTAATATCAATTGCCCATTAGGATCACATTGACTGGCTTAGTCTCGCTTCCCTAGATAGAATCATCATAAACATGTAAATGATATAAAGTAATAAAAATTTTAAAATCATTTGGCAGATAATATTCCAAATTCGACAATTCTGTCGCGCCCCTAAAAATAAGAGGATATCACTTAAAAATTTGTTTAACAATTAACAAATAACAATATTTTTTGTAACAATTAACAATATCCGATTGTTTACCAAAATATTATCTGATTGTTTACCATATTACATATCAATTAACAATATCCGACTTTTTACCAAAATCTTATCATCTTAGTAAACAATATCCGGTATCTAATTTAAACAAATTGCATGGGCGGATTTCAAGCAAATTTCATGGGTGAATTATTTCAAACAAATTGCATGAGCGGGAAAAAGCAAAAAAAATCTAAAAATGGTAAAAAAACAAAATACAAAAGCGGAAAAATGACTTAAAAAAAAGTGGGAAAACGAATTATTTTTTTTTTGAATTGTTTGAATAGTTTTTCTTAACTGTATTATATAGTAATAGATGTATACATATATATAGTAATAGATGTATTAATTTTTACAAAAAAATGAGGGGGGCCCACGGGCCCTCCTGGGCTTACTATTCTGTCATTGGATACACATATCTTTTAATTAGCACTTTTAGGTACACAATATATATATATATAGGGATTGGTTTCAATGCATCCCATTATTTAAAGTGAGGACGTGAGACTCATTCCTAGCCACAAGATTTAGATCTTGATTTAAATAATAATTCTTTATTTTTATTATTTAATTCTTTATTTTTAATAATTTAAATATTGTTATGACCATTGACCGTTGACTCCGACGTTGACCGTTGACTTCCGGTGTTGACTTCCAGCGAAAATCGTTGACTTCTAGCATTGACCGTTGACTCCGGCGTTGACTTCCAACGTTGACCGTTGACCATTTGTCTTTTGTTATGTTATTTCTTTCTTGCTAGGTTAGTTGTGTTTTGTTGCTAGGTTAGTTGTTTGTTGTTGCTAGGTTAGTTATTTGTAGCTGCTAGGTTAGTTGAGTTTTGTTGCTAGATTAGTTGTCTTAAGTTGCTAGGTTATTTTTTTCTTGCTGCTAGGTTAGTTGTCTTTTATTGCTAGGTTAGTTCTTTCTTGCTGCTAGGTTAGTTGTCTGATGCTGCTAGGTAAGTTGTCTTTTGTTGCTAGGTTATTTCTTTCTTGCTGCTAGGTTAGTTGTCTGATGCTGCTAGGTTAGTTCTTTCTTGCTGCTAGGTTAGGTTAGTTGTCTTTTGTTGCTAGGTTATTTCTTTCTTGCTGCCAGGTTAATTGTCTTTTGTTGCTAGGTTAGTTGTGTTTTGTTGCTAGGTTAGTTGTCTTTGTTGCTAGTTTAATTGTTCTTTCTTGCTAGTTTAGTTGTTCTTTCTTGCTGCTATGTTAGTGTTTGTCCTATTTTTGTTATATTTTTCTTTGTTTACTTGTTAATTTTTACCCCCATTTTTAGGAATCTTTTAGTTCTTTTGGTCCATTAGTTATTCGTTTCTGTGTTTGTCGTTTATTTCTCGCTTTCGATATTTTCTATTCTTTGGTCTGTTTTCGTGTGTTTTCCTTTCGTTTTTGGGTGGTGTGTAGGTCCAGGTTTTTCTTCACGTTTGGAGCTAGTCGAATATCCGAGCAGCGTGCGTCTTGGCCCTCAAAACAAATCAACCCGAATATCAGCTCTTCAAAGCGCGCCGCGAAGGAGCCCCTGCCCCGCGCCGCGAAGGTGCCGCGACTTGGACACATTGCACCTGATCCTTCCGCGCCGCGCCACCCCGTCTCGCGCCGCGCCACCACGCCTCGTGCCGCGACGAGGTCTTCTGCCGCGCCGTGCCGTCTGTTTCGCACCGCGATGAAGTACTGTGTCGCGCCGCGGTGGAGCCCCGCGCCGCGGCGCCTGATATTTTGAACGTGTTTTGTAATATTAAACTGATCGCTACAAAATAGGATCGGGGAAGGTTTTTCAATTGGATTCTACACTTTCACTTTTTGGCTCGTTTTTCATCAGAGAAAAACTTGTTCCTTTTATCTTTGCTGATCTTTGAGGTTTTTGGGAGTGACACCCAAGGATTTTGATCGTGGATTCAGATTGTGCTTGAGATTAACACTCTTTATTTATCTATCGTAAGTTTTCTTCTCATTTGACTATGAGTTTGGAATATTTACTGTATACAATATTCTGTGTTCATCTTAGCATGAGTGGCTAAATCTTTAAACTAGGGATAGGGGTGATTACTCATACTCGTGTGCTTATTGTGCTTATGAATTTCGTTCAATCTATTCGAGTTGATTTAAACCTAAGGTTAGATGCTTGATCACCATTCTGATCTAATTAATCGACTTGTAGAACCGAAAGGGGAGAAGTCGGTCGATCTAGGCTCGACTAGAGTAGGCTTGTTCGTAATTGTATTGCCTACGTGTTAATTGATTGAGTTGATTTGCCGTCTATATTTTTCTTCTTGTTACGAGATGTTATTGAGGAATAATTTCTAGATGTGTAAGTTAATTGAATCATTTAGCCAAACGTAATCTACTCGGCATTTGAATTTGATTTGAGTTTAATCATCCCCGATTCCTTAGCTTTCGTACGTAGAAGGAACTCGTTTTAAGCTTTGATATTTGTTTATTTGCGCTGTTCGAGAATTAGTAGTTAATAATTAAAAACCAAAATCATTGAATTAGAGTGTTTAGGAATTTATTTACTTTTTCGTGTGATAGAATATCCGTACATATAATCCGGCTGACCTTCCTTGAGATACGACCCGGTGTTCGAATCTTTTGATTCTACTCCGGTAAAAATAACTACAACAAAAATGGCGCCGTTGCCGGGGAAGGTTTAGGACTTATTTTGTGCGCCTATTCATCTTGTTTTGAGTGTTTCTCTTATTTCTTGTGATTTTTCTTGTTTCCGTGTTTCTCTTTATTTCTTTTTATTTGTTAGGTGTTAGTTCTTGTTTTATTTTGTTTTTATTTTATTTGTTTTTATCATTGGTGCTCGTAACCCTTGTTGGTCTTAGTGTATGCGTACCAGGAGTGGACGCAAATTGCTATCTCCGATCAACAAATCAGTGAACGAGAGCCTGAGGGAGCTGTTGGAAGAGCTTACTCTCGAATCTAACGAAGGAGACAAGCACTCCCCGAAATCGTCAGAGGGCAGTAACGTCAACATGGATGAACAACAACAACAACCACCTCGTAACACCCTCCGAACCTTAGCCCAACTGGTTATCGGGCCAGTCACTTCGTGTATCTGTTTACCAGAACCCGCACGAAATTATGAGCTAAAAATGATTCACTACAACCAGCTGCCAGCATTCCATAGGCTCCCGAGCAAAGACCCGCTTAACTTCATCCGAGAATTCTACAATGTCCTCAACACCTTCCCACTGAACGGGCTGAATGAGGATCAGTTGAAGATGAGGTGCTTCCCCGAGACATTGAAAGACCGGGCCAAGGCCTGGTTCATGACACTTGCACCGGCATCTCTGACTACCTGGACCGAGGTTTACACGAAGTTCATTGGGAGGTACTACTCCCATCAGAAGACTCAGGAGATCCAGTCACAGATCGTCTCGTTTGCCCAACTACCGAGTGAGCCCCTTCACGAGGCCTGGGAGCGATTCAAGGATCTCCAGCGACAGTGTCCCCACCACAATCTTTCACCGGGACTACTGATGAATTGCTTCTACGACTCCCTCAACCAGAATTTGCAATACATGGTTGACAACGCTGCGGGGGAAGACATCGGTGCAAAGACGGCCGAAGAGATGTATGAGATCTTTGAGACGATGAGTGCTAACTCGTCTCAAAAGAGCAATCGAGGAAAAAGGGTCGTGGTCAACGAGGTATCTTCTGCTCAAGATATGATGGCCCATCAAATAGCCGAACTCACAGAGCAAATGCGGCTAATGAATGCACGAGGAGGCCAGTCAGTACACACCATGGCAGTAGACACATGCGGGGCATGTGGAGTTCAGGGGCATAGATCCGAGGTGTGCCGGTCGGCGTTTGACCAGGAGGTAGGAGAGCAGTATACAGATGTCAATGCCCTCCAAGGTTATCAAAACCGACAGCCCAATGACCCCAATTCCAACACGTACAATCCCGGGTGGAGAAATCACCCAAATTTCTCGAGGTCATCGGAATTCTTTCCAACCTAGTTGATCAATTTGAGACTTTTCTTGTTTTGAAGCCATTGTACTTGCTCGTTTGCGTGTTTTTTTTTCTTTTCTTTTCTTTTTGTTCGGGACGAACAAAAGTCTTAGTGTGGGGGAGTTGTTTGTCCTATTTTTGTTATATTTTTCTTTATTTACTTGTTAATTTTTACCCCCATTTTTAGGAATCTTTTAGTTCTTTTGGTCCATTAGTTGTTCGTTTCTGTGTTTGTCATTTATTTCTCGCTTTCGATATTTTCTATTCTTTGGTCTGTTTTCGTGTGTTTTCCTTTCGTTTTTGGGTGGTGTGTAGGTTCAGGTTTTTCTTCACGTTTGGAGCTAGTCGAATATCCGAGCAGCGTGCGTCTTGGCCCTCAAAACAAATCAACCCGAATATCAGCTCTTCAAAGCGCGCCGCGAAGGAGCCCCTGCCCCGCGCCGCGAAGGTGCCGCGACTTGGACACATTGCACCTGATCCTTCCGCGCCGCGCCACCCCGTCTCGCGCCGCGCCACCACGCCTCGTGCCGCGACGAGGTCTTCTGCCGCGCCGTGCCGTCTGTTTCGCGCCGCGGCGCCTGATATTTTGAACGTGTTTTGTAATATTAAACTGATCGCTACAAAATATGATCGGGGAAGGTTTTTCAATTGGATTCTGCACTTTCACTTTTTGGCTCGTTTTTCATCAGAGAAAAACTTGTTCCTTTTATCTTTGCTGATCTTTGAGGTTTTTGGGAGTGACACCCAAGGATTTTGATCGTGGATTCAGATTGTGCTTGAGATTAACACTCTTTATTTATCTATCGTAAGTTTTCTTCTCATTTGACTATGAGTTTGGAATATTTACTGTATACAATATTCTGTGTTCATCTTAGCATGAGTGGCTAAATCTTTAAGCTAGGGATAGGGGTGATTACTCATACTCGTGTGCTTATTGTGCTTATGAATTTCGTTCAATCTATTCGAGTTGATTTAAACCTAGGGTTAGATGCTTGATCACTATTCTGATCCAATTAATCGACTTGTAGAACCGAAAGGGGAGAAGTCGGTCGATCTAGGCTCGACTAGAGTAGGCTTGTTCGTAATTGTATTGCCTACGTGTTAATTGATTGAGTTGATTTGCCGTCTATATTTTTCTTTCTGTTACGAGATGTTATATAGGAATAATTTCTATATGTGTAAGTTAATTGAATCATTTAGCCGAACGTATTCTACTCGGCATTTGAATTTGATTTGAGTTTAATCATCCTCGATTCCTTAGCCTTCGTACGTAGAAGGAACTCGTTTTAAGCTTTGATAATTGTTTATTTGCGCTGTTCGAGAATTAGTAGTTAATAATTAAAAACCAAAATCATTGAATTAGAGTGTTTAGGAATTTATTTACTTTTTCGTGTGATAGAATATCCGTATATATAATCCGGCTGACCTTCCTTGAGATACAACCCGGTGTTCGAATCTTTTAATTCTACTCCGGTAAAAATAACTACAACAATTAGTTGTGTTTTGTTGCTAGGTTAGTTGTCTAATGCTGCTAAGTTAGTTGTGTTTTGTTGCTAGGTTGTGTTTTGTTGCTAGGATAGTTGTCTAATGCTGCTAAGTTAGTTGTGTTTTGTTGCTAGGTTAGTTGTCTTTGTTGCTAGTTTAGTTGTTCTTTCTTGCTGCTAGGTTAGTTGTGTTTTGTTGGTAGGTTAGTTGTCTAATGCTGCTAAGTTAGTTGTGTTGTCTTTGTTGCAAGTTTAGTTGTTCTTTCTTGCTGCTACGTTAGTTGTGTTTTGTTGCTAGGTTAGTTGTCTGATGCTGCTAAGTTAGTTGTGTTTTGTATTTGTATATTTTTTTGATGTAAATATTATTTTTTGATGCAATATTGGTTTTATTTTTTATGCAAGGAATTGCAAGGTTAATATTCTGTAGTTGCTAGTTTAGTTGCTTAAAGTTGCAAAGTTAGTTGAGTAGTTTAAATGTTGAGTAGTTGAGTTAGTTTAGTTTGTTGTAAGGTTAGTTATTTTTTGCTGCTAGGTTTTTTTTTTTTAAAACAAACAACGCCCCGGGAGGGCGGGGGATTGGGCTGGATCCCCAACCTGTGCATAGATCAAGACCCCAAAACGGGGGTCAAAATATCAACAGTCTACAAGGTCTTACTAGCGAAAGAAATACAAACTCTGTCTATGGGCTAACAGGTGCCCGAAAATGAAAAAGAGAATCTAATGAAATGAAATGACAACAAAGAAAACCTAATCTACTGAAAGCGGAAAGATGGATATCCAAGCTGATCCATCCGAACAAGCGTGCGAAGGCGGAGTGGAGTAGTGTCGGTCTGGAACGTATGTATATCGGGTATGGTGGCACCAAGGCTGGCAAGGTAGTCAGCAGGTCTGTTCCCCTCGCGGAAAATGTGCGTAATCCTGTGGTGGACTGACCGAAGTATATCTCTAATGCGCATAAGTGGGTGCTGAATCTGCCACGAGCCCTGATGGCCGGAAGTCAGGAGGGTGGCGACAGCCGCAGCATCCAGCTCGATCCATATATGACTAGAGAGGTGGGCAGCAATCTGTAGGCCAATCTGTAGTGCCTGAATCTCTGCGTCGTAGCTCGAGGAGGCCTGAATGGACGCGTGGAAAGCAGTGATGAGGGCGCCGCTATGGTCTCGAATCAGGCCTCCTCCTCCGGCAACTCCAGTGTGGCGATCAAATGAGCCATCAGTGTTCAGCTTGACCCACGGAGCGTCGTCTAATGCTGCTAAGTTAGTTGTGTTTTGTTGCTAGGTTAGTTGTCTGATGCTGCTAAGTTAGTTGTGTTTTGTTGCTAGGTTAGTTGTCTGATGTTGCTAAGTTAGTTGTATTTTTTTTTTATAAAAAAATTGTAACCCATAGGATTTGAACCTGGTACCTCATGGAAGCAAGACAAGCAATGCAACCACTACACCACTCAAGGTTGAGTGTTTTTTGTTGCTAGGTTATTTATTTCAATGCAACGGGTCAACGAAGGAAGTCAACAGTCAACGCCGGAAGTCAACGATTCTCGCCGGAAGTCAACGTCGGAAGTCAACGGTCAACGCCGGAGTCAACTAATAATTATTTTATTATTTAATTAATGTATATTTTAATTGATTTTGATCTAGACAAAATGAGTGGCTAAGATTGAGTCTCACGTACTCATTTTAAGGAGCGGTCTCATTGGATCCATCCCCTATATATATATATATATCTTTAAAATTGGGTATGTTAATCTTAAAATTTTTTTAGTTAAAAATTTAATTACTTTCTATCATTAAATTTTTTAATTTTAAAATACTTCATATTTTTTATTTGTTACTCTTTTTATATGTAATATATCACATCATTTCTTTTCAATAATGTTTGAGTTGAACAATATATTGCAAATAAAATAAAAATAATATAATTATTTATATCGATATATACACACACACACACACATATATATATATATATATATATATATATCAGTACTAATTTAAAAAAATAAATTGACCTAAAATTATAGTATATATTAATTTTTTTATTCAAGTGAAATCAATTTTATTAAGTATAAAATAACATAAGATAAACTTGTGGTATATTTTTCGTTCTGAATTTAGAAATTAGAATGCAAATTAAAATTTAAGAACCAAAAAGATTTGTGCCAAAATAACAGTCGCGTTATATGTCAGCCCAAATCGGCGAAATGAACCGGAAATCAATTCATCTATTCTGCGAAGTTACGAACAATTGGAGGTAAACTTACAACTATTCCCATGTTTTGGCTAGAGCGCCCATTCCGGATATATATTTGACACTGGTTTGCCGTAATGCTGAAACTATGGCGAATGCACCTTAGGTACAAACGAAGCGAAGCGAAGTGAAGTCATAGATAAAAGAAGGAAAATACTAGGTCAGAGAAAGGAAATGAGATAACATTAGCTGTGCGAATTAAAAAGACAAATAAATGAGTTGTACGTTAAACTATTATTCAATTACTGTTTGAAAAAGAACCCTATAATGGTGGTACCATATATGTATTCAGTGATTATGAAAATGACTTAGTTACCTAATATTTTATCAAACATTGGAAAAAACTGTAAACTTTTTAATCTAATAATTCATATAAAAAGTACATTTTTATCAAATATATTAAATTTACATTGTATCTTATGTGATTATAGTAGTTGTAGCCTAATAATAAAGATAATTTGAATACATCATTATATAAAACACATACAAAAGTAACGCAATACATATAAATATGCTTTAATTATTTAGAAAATAAAATATTATTTGTCTATAGAATAAGAAACAAATAATATAATAGTAACACAATGAGAAAAAGAATACGTGTGAATTTTCTTAGAGAAGTATGAATACCAATATTTACAAACAGAAAGTCTTTGAAATTTACTATTTTTTTGTTGCTAGCGTTTAAATATATGGACTCTGTAAGAAATTGGTTTTCATAAATAATGATCCAATATTATTTATTTTTAATTTTAAATAATTAAAAAATCCCAAAATTTGCAATACATAATGTATATTTTAGTCATGACTCCATAATAATAAACTTTGCAGATGACTAAAAGTATCGTAATATAATATAATTCTAATTCTTCTCCTATCAAATATTTTAACAAATTTCTCAATATTTTCTCATTGTTTTGATTGTTTTGTTTTGTCATTGTTGGAGAATAAGGAAAAGATTTTTATCTTGAATTTTATAATCATTTTGTATGATGAATAATGTTGGACAATAAAAGCATTAAAGAAGTTATTAGGCACACAAATATTGCATATTCATACGATTGTGAAAGATATTATGATAAACCATTCTAAAATCATTGCAACAACCATGATAGTCAATAGTTTTCAAATAATAGATTATATTGTCCGTCTATATTCCAAATAAATAACAATGTCGGAGTATCAAAACAGTTTTGAATGTTCGAATGAAGTTGTCACTTTTTATGAAATATTTATAATCTCATTGGTGTATTGTACTCGAACATATGTGCAATTACTTTAGAGGTACTTTCAGGTAATGTATGATGATTTCAAAAAATAATTTAGCACCTTGGGAGAAGTACATATAACCAAAATTTTGGAAAGTCAACTTTTATTTGGAGATAAAATTCATTCCACCTCGTGGGGCGATGCATCAATGGGGTAGACACCAATATGTCTAGAGACAGAGGAATGTAGTAGTTTGTACAATGATAAAAAAATACCAACAATTTTAATGACACAGTTAGTTATTTCATAGAGATATTTATGCATTGTTAGTAGAAGTACCTTATTATAAAGATTATACGATCATGAAGTTTGACTCTATGTTGGGTCAGAATGTTTCTTAAGTCTTTGAATAAAATTAGCGTTTTGCCAAATTGAATTAAGAGGAATTTTGCAATAGTATTGATGTATTGGACTCCAGCGACTATGAATGTTTCTTATGAGAAAGATGAAAGAAAAACTTAGTGTTTTTTGTATTAAGGATTTATTTTTTGTATATTTTAGTTGGGGGTTGTAAAACGTTATTTCACTCTATTTATATTAGGACATCATTGCGTTAATTCTAAAAAAAAAAAAAAACCACATATGAATTCATTTGTTTTATATTTTATTTCATTCCTGCAATAATATGTTTAATAAATAAATTAATTTATTTTACAAACTTACTCAACGAAAATCATTCGATACCACGTGCATTGCACGTGCACTTTACTAGTATGATAAATAACCAACATAATGTTAAGTTATAAGGTCCATAAGTATGTGATGTTTTGGAAAATGAAAGAGAAACACGTGTTGTTTGGTTGAACTCATGCTATTCGAATTTCTGAACCTTTGATTTAGTGCATTATTTGCTGTTAGTGTGCATTAATTTCAGAGGAGAAATTTTAGCCTTGAGGCCTTATAAAGCGTTTTATGAAATTGAGAAAGGATAGAAATGAAGATAATGCTTTGAAGGAGTGGTCTGAATATAATGGTTGTAGTTTGTAATTTGTGTTTGTGTTTGTTTGAGTTTTTTTCAGTTNATACATGTTTTACCATGTCGGCCTCAAGGAAAGAAAGAAAGAAAAAGAGTTAGAATTTTATGTGAACTTATTTGCTTTTATTTGACTGAATTATGCACTCATATCTGCAATATGTGTCTTACGTGTTTTAATGTGTTGATCTGCATTTTCAATCAAAACCTTACTAATAAGACTTAATAATCAAAATGTATATTAAGAGGAGTTGAGCCCTCACACAGACGCACGTGCATTCATTTCATCCAAGTGCAGTAAGTTAAACAAGTGGGAAAGTTTTGTACTATGTTTTATTCTTTATAATTATTGCGATCATTATTATCTGCAGGTTGCATGATACATCTCGCCTGCAAGGCGAAGGCTGACAAAAAGGCAAGATTTATATTCCTTCCCGCAAGGGGTAGCGCCGGTGAGAGGCTGAGCATTTATATTCTTGCCCGCAAGGGGTATCGCCGGTGTGAGGTCGAGCATTATGATCAGTTTATTATGTTCCATGTTGTTATCATACTATCCGCTAATTATTTTGAATAACTGCATATTATAGACTCCAGGTGGGCACGTTGATTTTGCTCATCCCCCACAACTATCTTTTTCAGGTTGATGCTGGCCAAACGAGGGGTGCAGTGGTGGTCAAGAAAGAATGTTATTATATTATATTTTCACTTCCTTAAAACGTTTTCGAACTTGTTTTGATTGCTCGTTTTCGAAACTATGTTTGATGTTTGATGTTTGAAGTAATTTTCAATTGTGGACTTAGTATTCGATCGCTCTGCTTAGTCGTAATTGAAAGACAAAAAATGTTCGGGATGCTTTCTTGAGAATCTAAGCATGAGGCTTAGGTTTTAAGATAGAAAAGAATAAGAATGAGTAAGTGCACAAGAAATGTATTAAATATTTTCAAAAAGTTTAATTTTTTTTTTTTTGAAAAATCGCTCTATAAGAATGGGGGGTTCTTACAACTTTTGCTTCAAGAGTTTAGTGTCCAATGGGAAACATGAAATTATTTTGGATCCGCCACTACAGTTAGTTTTTCAATGGAACTTTTATTGATTTTTTTACAATTTCAATGGCAGTTTTTCCAACAGTTGAAATATGGCCGGAAAAATAAATCCAACGTAAATTCCCACAACAATAAATAAAGGTAATTAGAATATTAAATTCACAAAAATTTCAATGTAATTTTGTTTGATGTCTATTGGAATAGCCAATGAATTTTTTTAATGGAATCTATACCAATGAAATATCTATTGGAATTTTTAGTGGAATACCTTACTGTTGGACTTTTCATTATAATATGAAATTTATGTATTCTTTCATAAGCATCAAAATTTTTATGTAGTACTTTTTTTATTTATTAATTGTGTTTATAATTTTTCTACTAAAAATATATTAAACACGTGTACTTTTTAGTCCATATAATTTATTACAAATTACTCGTTATTTTATATCGAGATTACTTATTAATTTCCATGGTTCTGAAAATCGGACCGGACCGACCAGTTCAACCGGGAACCGGCAAGGACACCGGTCCGATTTCATGCATAAACCCGTTGGGAATCAACACCGGTTGCAAACCGTTGGAACTGGCCAAAAACCGGTAAAACCGGAAACGGTCGGCACGACTCAACGGTTATCAAATTCAGCCTGTGAAAGGCAAAATCGGAAGAAAAGAAAATTAAAAATCGGCTGCCGAAAATGGCTTCCCAACAGATAGCCTTCACATCGACGATGCCTTTTCCAAGCAGAAAGAAAAAAAAAAATCAAAATCCTGGAGCAGATGCACCTCCCACGCAGCCTGCTCCCGCTCGGAGGAAGGGGGACGAAGAGAAATTGGGAGAAAAGAAATAATGGGGAACGGTAGAATTAAAAAAGGGAAACTTCTATCATAGGGCTTGACTTTTTGTTATTGTGTCACAATATGACCTGTATTTTTAACTTTTTCATTTGAGGGTTTCAATTATAAGTTATTGTCAATATAAGACCTACTTTTACATTCTACTTTTTAATTTAAGACTTCAAATCATTTTGTATTTTGATACAATTATGTAAACCAAAATACACTTTTAAAAAAAAATTATTAATTATAAAAATTTTAAGAAAAATTAATTTAATAAGAAAATCAATTCAAATAAGAAATATTTTTAGTAAAATACTTTAATAAGAAAATTAATTCATTTAAGCTAAATTTATTTTGCATAAATATAACTAATTTGTATTAATTTTCTTGCGAATCAAGTTTTACAAATATATTTAATTCTTTTATTTTAGGTGTTAGTTAATTTTATATATTCTTAACTTTTTAAAAAAATATGAATTTAATTCACAAATAATATTTTCTATAAGTTTATTTAAATAAAATAAAATTATTTATTTTAAATAGCTTATATTTTACTTTCATCGTATATTTTGGTTAAAATTAAGTTAAAAATTATTTTTTAACTTTTAAAATAAATTTCAACAAGCCTTTGCATAGATGTAAATTGTGAAATAAATATTTTATTAGGTAATTTTATTAATGATATGAAAAAAAAATAAAAGAAAAAATTAACTAAAGATATTTAATATTTTTTACTATAAGTACTTAAATAATATTTTTTTTTAGAAAAAAAGAGTATTGTGGTTTATATAATTATTCCAAAATACAAAGTGATCTGGAGTCTTAAATTGAAAAGTAGAATGTAAAAGTAGGGGAAATGCTCCCCTGCTCACGGTGAGCATATTAACATGTGACCACCGTGGGTAGGGGAGCATTTCCGGTATAAGTAGACCTTATATTGAGAATAACTTAAAATTGAAACTCTCAAATTAAAAAGTTGAAAGTTCAGGCCTTCTTGTGACACAATAGCAAAAAGTCAATCCTTACAATGAAATTTTCTCAAATAAAAAATTTTGAGTGTTGTTTTTACTTTTTAGTTTCAACTTTTTCTACTGCACGCGTAGTGTTTACGCCAAAGACAATTGAGCTTTAATTATGCATCAGTAAAGTGTGTACTCCGAGTCTCGAGATTGGAGGAATTTGGGGATTTAGGAGAGATTTGGGGAAATTAGAATTTTTTAATTGTTTTTAATAGTTCGCCTACGGTTATTGGAGTTCTCTTGTAGTTATTATTTTAGTTATTATTTTGCACTTACATTAGTACTAATACATTGTAAAATTAATAATAAATATATATTAATATTATTCATATAAAAAATATATATTAATTAAACCAGTTCGATCTGTTCGATCACTGGTCCGACCAGTGAACCATTAAACCGATAGCTTTACCGGTTAGATGACTGGTCCGTTTTTCATAACCTTGTTAATTTCTCAATTGAATTGTTTTTCCTATATATTAATAAAAATAAGTATTATTTTATATATGCAATATGATATTTATACATTATATTAAAAAAACTAATAATAAAGTTAAAGTTATTCAAAATTAAAATAATAATATTTTTTAGATTAAAAGGTCTAACCTACATGGATTAAAGTACAAATAACTGTTGTGAATAACCTAAAACTTACACCTAGAATTAATAAGCACAAAAAATTAAAACATACACCTAGAATTAATAAGCACAAAAAATTAACAAGCGTTTATAAAAGTTTGATAAGTTTTATATTTATATTTATTAATTATAACATTTTTAGGAAATACCTTTTTTTTCATATTTGTTAGTAAGTATTACAACCTGACTAAATTTTTAATATTACGTATCATATTTAATATTTTCTTACTTTATNGATTTTCTTTATGGTGGTGGCATATTTGTGCTACTGATCACTTATATGCTCTGGTGGCTGTGGAAAGCGAGGAACCTGTGGCTCTTTCAGGAAACAATGCTGCCAGTGAGGGTGATGCTTTCTGCAGCTATCAAAGACTGGCAGGAATTCTCTTCTTTGCATTCTTAGCTTCAGTTGTTTAGTTTGTTTGTTTGGGTTTGTTTTAGTTTGTTTTTGTGTGGGTTTGTTCTAGTTCAGTGTTCTTAGAATTTGTTTCTTTTTGTTTGTTGCTTGTTCGAATGAGTGATCTTAGCTAGGCTTTGGCAGTGGTTAAGAGAACTTATTTTTTTTCTTTTTTTTTCTTATTGATTCCCTTGAATGGGGATTCAAGGTCGTTTGTTGCGAGTCCTCCCAAATTAGTTTTTTGGCTTTTGGTCGCATTGTATTCGAACATTGTTCCCCTTGAGTATATAATGCATCTATCGTTTCGAAAAAATATATATATATATATATATATATATATATAGGGGGCGGATCAAATGGGACCAACTCTTAAAATGGGACCAGCTCTTAGCAACTACAGAAAACTAACCTAGCAACTATAGAGAACTAACCTAGCACTTACAGACAACTAACCTAGCAACTACAGAGAACTAACCTATCAACTACTAACTTAGCAACTACAGAGAACTAACTTAGCAACTACAGAGAACTAACCTAGCAACTACAGAGAACTAATATGGCAGCAAGAAAGAAATAACCTAGCAACAAAAGACAACTAACCTAGCAACGTGGGCTTCCTCATTCCTTGTCTGATCCTTTGGTTCACTTGGACAGAAAGGAATAGTGCAAAGCATAGGGATATTACTTTTATGTTTTCTCACATTGTTTTGCAGGTAGAGAGACACATTTCGCTCCTCATCGCATTGGGCAGGCTCACGGCCCGAGACTGGACAGGCTGCACGCCACCGCATCGCTACATGATGGCCCCACCACCGCCTGTTCGGCCTCCTCGGGCCAGAGCTGTTGTTTGGCTTCGACCTACTCTCCGTGGGTCAAGCTGAACACTGATGGTTCCTTTGATCGCCACACTGGACTTGCCGGAGGAGGAGGCTTGATTCGCGACCATAGCGGCGCCCTCATCACCGCCTTCCACGCGTCCATTCAGGCCTCCTCGAGCTACGATGCAGAGATTCAGGCACTACAAATTGGCCTTCAGATTGCTGTACACCTCTCTAGTCATATATGGATCGAGCTGGATGCTGCGGCTGTCGCCACCCTCTTGACTTCGGGCCATCAGGGCTCGTGGCAGATTCAGCACCCGCTTATGCGCATTAGAGATCTACTTCGGTCAGTCCATCACAGGATCACGCATATTTTCCGTGAGGGGAACAGACCGGCTGATTACCTGGCCAACCTTGGCGCCACCATACCAGGCACACGTACACTCCAGACCGACACTGCTCCACTCCGCCTTCGCACTCTTGTACGGATGGACCAACTTGGATATCCAGCGTTCCGCTTTCACTAGTTGAGGATTTCTGTTTTCATTAGTATAGACATTTATTTCGGGCATCTGTTAGTCCGAAGATCGACTTTGTTTTGTAGTTTTGTTTCTTTTTCGTTTTTTCGCTTTACTTTTTTGCCTTTCTTTTGTTTTTGTTTTTGATTGTGAGACTATGTAGACCTTTGTATCTTGTTCGAGGACATTTTGGGCTCCCGTTTTTGGGGCCCTGATCTATGCACAGGTTGGGGATCCAGCCCAATCCCCCGCCCTTACGGGGCGTTGTTTGTTTAAAAAAAAAAAAAAAAAAACCTAGCAACATCAGACAACTAACCTAGCAGAAAGAGAGAACTAACCTAGCAACAAAAGACAACTAACTGGGCCCCGACTTTGGGGTCCTGATCTATGCACAGGTTGGAGATCCAGCCCAATCCCCCGCCCTTCCGGGGCGTTGTACTAGCAGCAAGAAAGAAACAACCTAGCAACTTAAGACAACTAACCTAGCAACAAAACTCAACTAACCTAGCAGCTACAATT